>OZ007584.1:23675655-23795655 GCA_963931925.1 Onchidella celtica
TTCTCTGGTGAACGTTGGCTAATAGCCAGACGTACGGAATAGTAAATTTAAGACAGAAATAGTCAGATATAATGAGCTGCACTTACATTTCAAACGCCATGTATTTCTTCTTCTCCATCTCCTTCTTCATCTTCGTCTTGTAGGTATTGTTCATCCACCGCAGGCTGCAGCCCTCCTCAGATCCTCTTCCAGCTGGTTTTGTCCTCTGTCTGTCTTTCTGTCTGTCTCTGCCGTGGTGGACTCTGGATCTCTTCCCAGTCCTTTGCTTGCAATGATGACCTGCCCGTTTTTGTCCATCATATCCAGACTGTGTCCTGCATATTTTCATTCCGTTTGAGTATAAAATATAATACTGAACATAAAACTCACAAGATAAAAATAATGCCATGTTGTGAAATATGAAAGGAGACAGAGATCACAGACATAATTATTAAAGTATTTACTCAGATACAACTGGAAATGGTCGTGTGTTTACTGGAGTAAAAGATTATTAAGAAACATTACAACGACAGTGCTAATTGACCAGTACAACAAGAAAACAACAACACTATTTTGCATTAGCTTAAAAATACGCAAGAGATAATGCCTCTTCACATTTCATTGTTTTTCTACTTGACTCTGATTGGTTTGTTTTGTTGACGTCGGCAAATTTGTTCTCCTAAGAAATTTTTAATTTTATTCCGTCATTCGTCAGAAATTCTAAGACCTTTATTGTTTATGTTCCGTTTTCCTGGGAGTTTTAGTTCTTGTTTTTGGATTACACCCACTTTGGGCCTCCTCAAACACTTCTGGTTTTGGCACGCCTCCGCTTACCTCCTCCTCAAATCCCGGACATTCTGAACAAATTATCATCCAACAACAACAACAACAACCACAACAATAACCATAAACACAGCACTGCCTTGAATCAAGCCTAAATCAGGTAGCACTTCAGAGTTAGCTCAGCCGCTGTGATCAGTTTGGTGTTTTTAAAAAGCCATTGTCCTCAAAAGTGCTGACGTCTATTTAAGAAGGCTCAGCCTATCACGTGTTTAGCCTCTCGTGTGAGAGCAGGGCTGTCTAACCTTTTTGAACGACGGTGACAAAAGCAAATTTTAATTCCATCTTGAGCCACTTAATTTTAGCTGTTAAAATGTTATATCAGAGAGGCAGGATGACAAGCGTTGAGTAGCTAGACCTTTGATAATAAGCAGTAACTGATATACAAAAATATCGAGATGAACCATCCCTTCTTCCACAATGATTATATCCACAAATTCGGTGCGCATTGCATAATCTTGTTCGTTCAGTTATGAAGAGGTGTGGTGCGAATTGCTGCACTGTTGACATCGACGGCATGCACTCAGATCGACGGACGGAATATGACTAATTGATGACTCTAGCCTGTCTCGGGTGGTAATAAGTAAATTATTAATAGTGAGCTGAAACTTCGAAGTCAACACAGCCTGCAACTCGATGGAGGTCTGACACGTTGGATTAACGTCACGTTCGCACATGGGAATAGCATCTTTCCTTCGTGGATTCGCTGGTTACTATACGCCATTTTTATGTAGGGAACCAGTCCTTATGGTAATTCTACGAACTTCACGGAAATCGTACATAAATCTACGTCGAATAGACGTACGGGTACTGGCTAGGAATCTGTAAAAAGTGGACTGTAGGCTGGACTATGTCTTATTTAGCATGAAATTTTACTGAAGGTAAACAGCATCAAGATTATAATACCGATCTTTCATTTTAGCCCAAATTCACTCTTTAACCCCTTGCCTGCTACATAGATTTCCACTCAAAAAAGGGACAAAACAAGGAAATTAAAAAAAAAGTACATACCATAAATCCCACGCTCTCAACATACATGCAAATGACGTAAGTAAGTAGGGGAGCTAACTAGGAAATACAGGACAGTCACAATTCGGGAACTGTTTCCATTATTATGATCACTCAAGAAATGCTCTCGAACTAAGCCCGGAAAAAGCTCCGCCCACGTAGCAGTAGAGTGAAATTAGACAGCCCGGAACATTTTCTTGCAAGGCAGGGAAGGGGTTAACATTGTCCGTTGACAATTTTTTAGCCCCCCCCCCCCAAGCAAAAAAAACTCATTTGCTGTGTAATATAATCAATCGAAAAGAATGATCTGAAATGTCGTTCCTGCATCTCTTTACACATAACTAGTCAAAACTCAGTTTTATGACATCTGTGTATTTTTTGCATGAATTGTGGTTTAACAGTAAGTTTTGTGAGACTTAGCACCGAATCCAACAACCTGCCTTCCCTACTTCTATCTTTGACTTCTTCCTGCACTTCTCATGGCGCTCACAATTATTAAAAAAGTATAGACAAAAAGCAACGAACAACGAGGAACAACAATAAAGAATAGGGGACCACAGACTAATAAAATACCCAGACTGGATGAGCCCATTGTGTGACGTCACAAAACAGCGAAAGGTCATGAACCATCCGCCACATTAGGTTTACGGTTGCGACCGACGCTTCAGCATAGCTACAATGCAGCGGTCGTTAAAAGTCCAGACGGTCATCATTTATAACAATAAAAAAAAGGCAGCTGTAGACAATAAAATGAAAGGATAGGCAAGTTAATGTATTATTAATACATGTACAACCAATCTTGACAAATAGAAAGAAATTTCTACTGCAGATAGAACTAGAATCGGAATTTCCCGAGCGGCGGCCACGTTGGTTATACGGCCGCATCTCATTAACTTCCGTAAAAAACGACACAGCCCGAAGCTTGTGTTTCCAGTCTGGTTATTTATTAGTCTGTGTAGGGGGCCAACAGCACTAGGCTGAGGCTCACGAGAAACCAAAGGACCTCAACCATCCAACGTGCCTTTGTTTTGAGTTTAAGGGTGAGTTTCAGTTGGGGTTTTACGGCGCATTGGCACGAAAACGGCCACTTTGCGCCCTACACGGCCTGTTTGGATATTTCATTCATGTTTGGTATTCAGAGCTTCATCAGTCTAAATTTCACAAATAGAACTGAATAGTTTCTATACAAACGCCCGTTGTTAACATGACTTAGACCTAGAGCTCTACACACACACACACACACACACACACACACGCACGCACGCACGCACGTACACCCACACACACACACACACACGCGCACGCGCACACACACACACACACACACACACACACACACACACACACACCAAACAGAATGATTGTGCAAACCTCATCTTGCTCGGGTCTGCTAGACAGCCTAAAAGCCCTATCTGCGCACAAGGGGGAGGTGGATTTAGGTCAAGCGTATGAAAATTGTACATGGGGATAGGGGCGAAGGGGTTTGGAATCGCTAAATCGTGCGTAGATAATGCAGACAGATAGCCCCAAAGGTCAATGATTACACTACGTTTTGTTCTATTCATCGACCATCGCTCACATGAGCACATCCATGGTAATAATGATCTCACAGCTCTGTAAAAACCTGCTGGACGGAAATGGTTACCTCCAACTGGGAAAAGTGGGCGTGATTGTGCCTTCTTCCGGTCCAGGTCTCTTTAGTTCTCTTATTGCCAATTGTCTCCAACATGCAGTAGGAGGCAGGAAAGGTCTAGAACTTTTAGTTTGCGCTTGATTATCTCTGTACGGAAATTCCTACGTCATGACCTTAGTTAGCGTTTGCTCGATCTCCATTTTCTATGAATAACTGGAAATCATTTAGTAATAATAATAAGATATGATAAGATAAGATATGAATCACTTTAAACACGTGGTACATATATCTTACGTGTCGTTATAGATAAACAAACTCAATAAGTCAATAACAGACATACATGGAGTGACATGGAAAGAACGTTAATGAAATGTGGCACACATCTATCTAGTTAATTGACGAAATATCATAAAAACCACAGAAAAACTGTGAGGTCGCAGCAGGGCTATAAGCAAAGTCAAAATTGGGCAAAAAGAAAAAGTTGTATGTTGCGATGCCCTGCGTGAGAAATAAAACCCAAACGATACAAAGTAAACAAAAGAGAAGACAGAAAATACACTACATTTTCGACTTTCGCCTTTTTCAAGTGAAAAAAAAATCAGTCAATAAAAGATTTCAACAGGAAATGTATAGAATCGAAACGAAACAGGTTACTTAACTGCGAGTCCGTCCGTCAAATGCATGGAAGCTATCTAGTTATGATGACTTGCTGAGGCGAATTTCAATACACATTTATATAGCGCTTCATCCCGTTAACTACCAGGCTCCAAGCGCTTCCCAACATTTATATCATTATAATCACACACACAATACACAGGCATACTCAGGAAAACACAAACAATGGACGTTCAGAGTGTAAAAGATGGATATTCAGTTGATGTTTAAGGGTCATGAAATGTTCAGTCTCCCTCAAACACAGAGGCAGAGAATTCCAAATCTGAGACCCTTGAAAAGAAAAAGATTTTTCACCCATGGTCTTAAGGGCCATCTTAGGAATTTTTACTTTTTAGTGTCAACAGATGATCTAAGATGTTGTGATGGTACATAAGGAGTCTAAAGATCATTTAAATAAGTTGATGTATTTTGATACAACTAGCTGAGTTACCCGGCCCTGCTCGGTGTCACAAATCCCAGACTGAGAGATGTAATAAGTATGACAGGACAACAATCACAAACAACAAGTTTAACACTTAACAAAACAATCCATCAGACTCACACATTTATTAAACCTAATTATACATATAATAGCGCAATTACATACATTATATCATTGAAATGAACTGCCGTACAACGGCCTTATTCTCACACACACTCTCCCTCGGATCCACAATCCGGTAGTTACTCCTAAAGGCACTTCGGCCTCAGCCTCTCCCCTCAGGGTCTTAATAGTACATTAATGATTCACTGGCACCGCAGTCTCTCAGTATCCCCTTTCTATTGTCATACACCTTAATATTCCAC
Organism: Onchidella celtica; assembly: GCA_963931925.1. NCBI lineage: Eukaryota > Metazoa > Mollusca > Gastropoda > Systellommatophora > Onchidiidae > Onchidella > Onchidella celtica. Next base: position 23,680,577 of record OZ007584.1, read on the forward strand.
TCGCATCTCCACAGGGCACTAACACATTATTATTTCCATAGCCATCAACATGGCAACAACATAGTATCAGTTCACTAGCCTATCAACATGGCAACAATATAGTATCTCATTCACTCTCATATCTACGTCCCTGTCCGTGGCCTGACTGCCACGACTTTATGTGCCTCTACTGTCCTGCACTGACAGCCTCACTTCTGGCCTATGTGTGGCCTCCGGCCCTATGCTGGCCTATCCCCTGTGCTCCTCGAGGTGGCTCTTCGGCCCGTCCCCGACACCTACAAGAATAACATTACATTGGTATAATACCCTACCATTTCTATTCACTCCACCTCTCCTTACAATCCATGACGCGTACACACACTAGTTCACCTTTCACTCACCACACATCTTACGGTAACACACTTCCATCGGAGTACACACTACTCACTCGCGCTACAAATCCATGAACTCACTTTCATCTATCGCTCATGGCGCACATTGCTATATCCAATATCAAGGACTTCCACATTCCTCACATATACTTATTCACATCATGGTAATAGACGAATATAATATAATACATCAATCATAATAATCAATCAACATTCTACATACCAGTCATAACTGGAAAGACTTTCTCCTAGTCTTCTCGACTGCTCCCTTTATGTCTGCCCGATGGGCTATTATTCACAGATCCGCTCCCTAGGACCTTCTAACTTGCAGTGATAGTTATACAGCGCTTTCGCCTCCTTCAGACCCCCCACTCATGACATGCACGACTTTCTCACTTGTCTCCGTGCGTTAATTTTACTCTCCTCTCCCCCCGTAATTATTAACTATCGCTCACTCCACTCGTGACATCATCCCCCACCCCAAAAAAATTAATGCAATTAATTTCAAATCGCATCAAGATGACTGTCAACGAGTGAGCCTGAGCAATACCTACATTAAAAATGACCTACCAATGCCCCCAGCACATAAAATACCGGGATCAGGGGAAAATATGGGGATCAATATGCCATGCATTATGCATATATGTATCACATCATCAATAGCTAACTAAACTTAATAATACAGAATCGAAAACCAATCAACCTATCAACCATTCTTCATATCATATTTATAATGTCAATATTTTAAAGTCGACTTATTCACACAGATCCTGTCAATGTTCCTGTCCTCCGATGTATAAGCTCCTGAACTCTTCGCCTAGGCTCGACTAAGGTAGTCGGCGATATGATTGCTGGTTCCTGGAATTGGTTGAATAACGAAGGTGTACGGCTGCAAAGCCAATGCCCATCTAGACAAGCGTGGGCTGGACGAACGATTCTTCGACAAAAATGTCAGTGGCTTGTGGTCTGTCTGGATACAAAATTCTCGTCCCATGAGATAACGTCCTAGTTTCTGGACGGACCAGACAATGGCAAGACACTCACGCTCTATCACAGAATACTTTCTTTCTCTCTGCAATAACTTCCTACTGACATAACATACAGGATGGAGACATTCGTTCTTCTCCTGTAGAAGACAAGCGCCGACACCAGAGTCCGACGCATCCGTTCTGAGGATAAAATTAGATCGAAAATCGGGTAATATCAGAATGGGTGACGATGATAATGCTGTCACCAAATTATCAAATGATATCTGACATTCAGACGTCCACTGGACCTTATCGGGTTGTCCCTTCTTAGTAAGGTCAGTAAGAGAAGATGACAAGGAGGAAAAATTTGGAATGAACTTTCTGTAATAATTTAAAATTCCCACTAAGCTTCTGACTTGTTTCTTTGTTTTAGGGATTTGCAACCCTACTAACTTGTCAATTTTTGTTTCTTCAGGTCTCTGAACACCTCTGCCCACAATATGTCCTAAGAATATTATCTCTGGACATGCCAAATCCATCTTTGCGGGTTTAGCAGTTAACCCAAAATGACGTAATCGTTGAAAAATTACTGTTAGTGTCTGAATATGATCAGACCATGTCGACGTATGGCATGCTATATCGTCAAAGAATGACACGACATTAGGTATGTCCTTCAACACTAATCTCATTAATCGTGCAAACGTCGCTGGCGCGTTTACCAACCCAAATGGCATGACCTTAAATTGGAATAATCCAATGGGCGTTTGGAACGCCGTGTATTGTTTAGATTCCTCAGTAAGCGGGATTTCCCAATAACCTTTCGTCAAATCTATCTTGGAAAACCACGTGGACCCGGCCAATGAAGCTATTAATTCCTCCTGAAACGGAATAGGCTCCCTATCGCCTACCGTAATAGTGTTCAATCTTCGAAAATCAATACAGAACCGCACCGATCCATCGAGTTTTTTCACGAGGACGATGGGTGATGAATACGGCGATGTTGATGGTTCTATCACATCTAACTTCATCATTGACTCCACTTCCTTTATGACTCTATCTCTCGAAGAAAAAGGCAGCGGGTACGGTCTAAGAAATACTGGCTTATCCGAAGTCAACTTTATTTGGTGCTGGATCACCGTAGTGCGACCCGGCAAATCCGTAACAACATCCGGAAATGACGCTAACAGGGTCTCAAGTTCCCCACTCCTTGAACTCGTAAGGTCAGGGTTAATTTTAACGTCCCTGTAACCTTGTGTCGGAGTTAACTCCGGCAATTGAATTTGTAACTCTTCCTGCGCCTCGGTGTCGCTTACGTCACAGTCCAACTGGTCTACGACCCCCGTACAAGCGGTAGAGAAGACAGTCTCCTCTGGTCTTGTCTGTGCACACAGATACTGTGGTCTCTCATAAAATCTCTGTGGCATATTAACATGGAAAACCTTACTCGCTCCATCAATGTGGATAGCGTAATCTACCTTTGAAACAACTCGCTCAATAACATAAGGACCTTTCCATGTCATCAATAACTTATTATGGTCCGTAGGTAACAACAACAGAACCTTGTCTCTTGGCTTAAAAATTCTCAGTTTGGAACCTCTATCTTTATAGTCTTTTGCTCTTTTCGAAGCGATACCAGACGCTTCTTCCGCTATAGTGCGCGCTGCAGATAGTCTTTCTCTTAAATCAACAAGGTACTGAAACACCGAAATCTGCTCATCGTCTCCCGATGATGGCGACGTCATCATGTCCCGAAGAACATCAGTTGGGCCCCTAGGACTACGACCGTACATCATTTCGAACGGCGAGAATCCCGTTGACTCCTGCCGTACCTCTCTGTACGCGAATAACACTGCAGGGAATATCTATCCCAATCTTTAGGGCGATCAGCAGCTACCTTACGCAGCATCGACTTTAACGTCGAGTTCAATCTCTCGCACATGCCATTAGCCTGCGGATGATAAGGGGTGGTAGTGATGGGTTGTATACTGAATAATCGGAACAATTCCTTCATCATCTGCGACGTAAATTGCGCGCCCCTATCAGACAGAATTTGCTCTGGTATTCCTACCCTAGCGAAAATTGCAAACAACGCTTCCGCGACTGCCTCAGACGTTATGGTCCGCAGAGGAACCGCCTCTGGCCATCTCGTAGCATTACATATGACCGTTAAGAAGAATCGATTCCCCCTATCGGTCGCTGGGTGAATGGGGCCAACAAGGTCTATCGAGACCTTTTTAAACGGTTCCGATACCGTGGGGATCTTCTGAAGAGGAGCCTGGGGTGTACGACCCTTATGCGTCGTCTTTTGGCACGCACTGCACGTCTTACAATAGACCTGCACATCTCTGTGGATCGATGGCCAGTAAAAATTTTTAAGAACCCTTTCTTTGGTTCTAGCTATCCCCATATGACCCGCTAATGGGACATCATGTGCCAAGTGCAATACTGTTGCGATCAGCAACGCTGGCACAACGACCTGCTTTAAAATTGAGGACCCCGTTACATACTTACGGAATATAATGCCCGCCTGAACAACAAAGGAGGACGACCCTTTCTTATATCTCCTCGTTTTCTCGGTTCGCGCTTCCCCAAAGCATGGGTTTAATGATGGGTCCTCCCTTTGTAATTTCGCCAAGCGCTCTGGCGTGATATCTAGGTTGACCGCTGGCGTCGCCAAAGGTCTAATCTTATCTTTATCCGCTACCCGTCGACGTGTTTCGACCGCGGCGCAAAAGTCAATACCCTTTGATTGCGACCATGCCTGCACGTTCTCATCGGAAGGGGAAACTACCCGTGATACATTCCCAATGATGAGCTGGGCGCCTGGAAAACAACCAACGACTGCTTCGACTTCCCCGCTAAGGAAAGGTGTATCTATCACTATTCTTGCCATGGGTAACTTCTCAATGGCCCCCGAAAATTGGATGCACGGGACAGTCTCACCTGTAAGCTGTGAATCCCGAATGCAATCCCTATGCACTCCCACAACAGTAGATCCTGTATCTCGTAAAACCGAGACCGGTTCGTCCCCAACAAACCCCGGATAAACCCTAAGACCACCTCCTGTATGACATGAATTTATAACGGGGATCTTTCTCCCACAAGGTAAAACACCGGAAGATAATAACTTCTCACAACTGGGACACTTAGAATACTGTCCGCCTCCGTTGTCCGATGTAACACACGCAGCCGCATGATGAAATTTATTTGGGGAGCATGGACTGGAGCTACTGTCCACGTTCGCCGCTATCCTACCTGCAGGGCAGTTCACGCTGATGTGATCCGCTCTACCGCAGTTCCAACACTTCGCGGCCCTACACTCGCGCGAAAAGTGACCCGCGCGTCCGCAAGTCCAACACTCCGCTCCCTGTGCTGCTCTAGGCCTGGGTCCCCGTGACCCCTCGCGACCGGAACTAGAGTCCCTATGCCGTCGGTCATCGGCAAAGGTCACAACTCGCCCCCGGCCATTACCGCGACCTAGCCCTCCTGCTCGGTCAAACTTACCGGATCCATATGCCGGTGATTGGTGATAGCCCCTACGCTGCCCCTGGGCTTGCCCGCTATAGGCACCACGCTGACGCGACCTGTCCCTAAGTCCTGCCGGCGACCCCTCGACAACGGCGACGTAGCCAGCATCTTGGACGTACGCCCTGGCGACTGGTTTGGACGGATGCGCCGTACGGTATGCCTCCGCCAACTTAGACGCCTCCTGCACCGTCGCGGGTTCGTTCTCTTTCAGGAAAGCCACCAGATCCTTGTGGCACGACGCGTACAGCTGGTCACGGATCATTAGGTCTTTCAGTTTAGCAAAGTCCGTGCCCACATGCGCCAAGTCTACCCAGTTCGCGAAATACTCAGTTAGTCTCGCGACGAAGGCAGCAAAGTCCTCCCTGGTATCTGCACGTGCTCGCCTAAACTGCTCCCGGAAATATTCCTCGGTACGCGCAAATCGGCGAAGCAGCAAAGCCTTCAGCTTATCGTAATCTTGCACGTCTTCGCGCTGTAGCTCTTTAAAGTAGGTTAACGCTCGCCCCTGCAATAGCGACGCCAGGTACGTGGCCCATAATTCCTTATTTTCCCCCCATTGCAATTGTGCGTTCAGCTCGAACCTGTAAAGGAAGGCGTCTATGTCGTCCTTCCGGTCGTCGAACGTAGGGAGCTTAATCCTAACGCCAGCTTTATTGTGTACCTGCCGCTCAACTGTTTCTGTTGGCGCATTCTTTTTGATTTCCAACTCGGCGATCTTTACTTGCGCCTCTATCTCCTTTAACTTTAATTCCCTCTCCTGAGCCTGTTTCTCCTGTTGCTGATGCAACTCCTTTAACTTAAACTCCCTTTCCTGTTGCTGAGCCTCTAACTCCTTCAACTTAAACTCTCTTTCCTCTTCCTTATCCTTAGCCTCTCTCTCCTGTTGCTGAGCCTTAGCCTCTCTTTCCTCTTCTCTCTGTCGCTCTTGAGCCTCTTTTTCTCGCTCTCTATCCTTAGCACGCTCATCGCGCAAATCCGCCTGCTGTTCTTTAATCCAGCCGCGTAGCTCCTCTCCCTCCAGGCCAAGTTCCTTACCCAACTTCATTAGTTGTTGGAGTTCCGCCATTTCACAGATTTATGGTTATGGTATGTATTTAAAAAACTGCTAACCTGTCGGTATGATAACTAACGACACGACCAGAGACCTGAGATCACACCAGATATAACAATACCCAATTGTCCCAAATACAATTCAGAAATTTACCTTTACAGCACAACTAATTCCATATCTATAAAATGCATAGCACTATTAATTATAAAAGAAAATAGAAATGACAAGAACGAAGAAATACAATAGAAGGACCACAAGTACGTCAAGGACAACGAACCAGACTAGGACAAAGCTTCTACAAAAAAAAACTATAATGGAAAAAAAAATGCAACCTACTACGCCGATTACACAACACGGTACGAACGAGAACAGAGTCTGAAAAAAAAGAACGTATCTATAGATAGGTAGAAAGAGGGACAAGAGAATACGTCTTTCTGCGGAACAGAGAAGATATCGACGCTACAATCTAAACAAAAATACAGGTCCCTACAGAACTGTTCACTGTGATGAACGAAGTTCCAAATTTAGCCCACCTCCCGAAGAGGATAAACTACGCTCACCACAGCAAACCCGCGCCACCGCCCGTATAATCAATTACGACAAAAACAGCAAAAACAGGGAAACAGACAGATGAAAAGACAGCCCTCAATCCAGGGTACAAAATTTTCACTTAACTTTCAACCTTATGAGTTTAAGGCCTCGACCTAATCGGAGCTCTGGCTACTTGTCTCCTCAGGCTGCACGCACACACTCTGGAAAGTTTAAATACACATTAATACCTATTCATAGCAATACATGCATCAATACATATTATTATTCATAAACATACATAAATCATATCATCATGAAATTTCCATTCATCCCACGAACAAAGACAACAGCACGAATTCCTAGCACAACAGAAAAACAACTAGACACAACGAATACACAATGTCAAAATGACCACAGGCAAACAGGACGAGCCCCCAGTGTCACAACGGACGAGCCCCCAGTGTCACAAATCCCAGACTGGGAGATGTAATAAGTATGACAGGACAACAATCACAAACAACAAGTTTAACACTTAACAAAACAATCCATCAGACTCACACATTTATTAAACCTAATTATACATATAATAGCGCAATTACATACATTATATCATTGAAATGAACTGCCGTACAACGGCCTTATTCTCACACACACTCTCCCTCGGATCCACAATCCGGTAGTTACTCCTAAAGGCACTTCGGCCTCAGCCTCTCCCCTCAGGGTCTTAATAGTACATTAATGATTCACTGGCACCGCAGTCTCTCAGTATCCCCTTTCTATTGTCATACACCTTAATATTCCACTCGCATCTCCACAGGGCACTAACACATTATTATTTCCATAGCCATCAACATGGCAACAACATAGTATCAGTTCACTAGCCTATCAACATGGCAACAATATAGTATCTCATTCACTCTCATATCTACGTCCCTGTCCGTGGCCTGACTCATCATCATCATTGCCTTTCTCACCCTGGATCAGGGTATAGGCCACCAACAAACACCTTCCATCCCTCTCTATCATGGGCCAGCCTCTTTACATTATTCCAACTGCCACGACTTTATGTGCCTCTACTGTCCTGCACTGACAGCCTCACTTCTGGCCTATGTGTGGCCTCCGGCCCTATGCTGGCCTATCCCCTGTGCTCCTCGAGGTGGCTCTTCGGCCCGTCCCCGACACCTACAAGAATAACATTACATTGGTATAATACCCTACCATTTCTATTCACTCCACCTCTCCTTACAATCCATGACGCGTACACACACTAGTTCACCTTTCACTCACCACACATCTTACGGTAACACACTTCCATCGGAGTACACACTACTCACTCGCGCTACAAATCCATGAACTCACTTTCATCTATCGCTCATGGCGCACATTGCTATATCCAATATCAAGGACTTCCACATTCCTCACATATACTTATTCACATCATGGTAATAGACGAATATAATATAATACATCAATCATAATAATCAATCAACATTCTACATACCAGTCATAACTGGAAAGACTTTCTCCTAGTCTTCTCGACTGCTCCCTTTATGTCTGCCCGATGGGCTATTATTCACAGATCCGCTCCCTAGGACCTTCTAACTTGCAGTGATAGTTATACAGCGCTTTCGCCTCCTTCAGACCCCCCACTCATGACATGCACGACTTTCTCACTTGTCTCCGTGCGTTAATTTTACTCTCCTCTCCCCCCGTAATTATTAACTATCGCTCACTCCACTCGTGACACTCGGGAGAAATATCTTTAGTACTTATAATGATCTAGATCCAGCGGATTATATAGATCTAGGTAGAAAATAACTCACAATTGGCACAGTAACACCCCGCATGACCCGTGCATAAGGCAGACGGCACAGAAACTCAGGCCTTCAAACTTTGAAACACAGCCGGAAGTTTAAAGTCGAAACAAAACAAAGGCAGGAGGGAGACCATCATTGTTAAGGAGAAAGCATTATTCGATATTTTTAGGCCTATTTCCATTTATTACAAAATTACAATACTTCGCTTTCATGTCAAAGGAATAGACATAGTAGCAAAAAGAACTATCTTTCACATGTAATTTTTTCACGTCTGGGCATTTCTTCCTCGCAGCAGTGAATTTTTTTTCCTTGCTGTTTTTTTTTTTTTATACAGATATACATTCGTGACACAGGGTAGTAGAGTATGTAGAAGAGACATAAAAAAAAATGCACACTGTGACACTTATTTAAAATGTGCTGTGACACTTGTCAAGCTGTTTCACAGTTCCCGTTTATTTCCACTCCCTATCATAACGTCTACCGTTTGATTACAAAGCCGAATAGGTAGAATGCGCATGACGTCACAGAGTTTTTGTTTTGTACTTCCGCCAAACAAGATGGCCGGTGGATCAGCTGATAAGTGTAACTTCGAGATGTGTCTAAGCAGTTAAAATGCCTGCTGGTTGCATTGCAGTTGACTGTTGTGACAGGGGTGGAAAGGATGTATCCAAACTGGTCCGATTCCCTACCATCCGTGAAAACAAGAGAAAGGAAGTGAAAGAACTGACCGAACGTCTCCCATGTGCGTATACACACGTGTCATTGTTTACAGTAGTGAACTCGCCGCCGATTGGTTCGCGGCGCCTTAAGTGGGTCCGGAAAGACAAGATGGTGGATATGCGCATTCTACCTATAGAAAAACTAGTGAGCTCATATCACGTTGTTCTAAAGCCACAAACGCCTGACACGAAATTTCTCAGTTGTGCGGAAAAGTGGAGTTGGAACACACAAGAACTAAGGTCTCCACGTCTCCCAGTTCCTGTCTTGTAATCGCACAATAGTGAAGGTTCTAAGATTACAGCGAAGGACAAACCCTGCATCCCTTGAAATTGACTCCCTATCTTTAAATTAATAGAAAAAAGTCAAGTCGTTCAAAAGGTAATACATAGATAGATAGACAGACAGACAAACAGACAGAAAGATAGATAGATAGATAGATAGATAGATAGATAGATAGATAGATAGATAGATAGATAGATAGATAGATAGATAGATAGATAGATAGATAGATAGACAGATAGATAGACAGACAGACAAACAGGCAAAAAGACAGATAGATAGATAGACAGACAGACAAATAGATAGAAAAAAAGATGGACAGATTTGTTCCAAATTTAGTAAAGGACGATAACTGCTCCTCTTTGCCATACAAGAGTTATCCTCGCGTTTTCTGCCAAGCCAAGACATTTTGGCCGGACATGACGTCACATGACGGGGAGAGAATTACAAGGGAAAACACTTTTGCCTCCCTTGTCCATGTTAACTCATTAACCAGTCAGGGAAATGACTGACAATGGCAGGAGTATGTCAAAGAGATGTTGTTGGGGGCAGAAGTGGTGGCGTCATTGGGGAAACGTTTTCTTATTCTGGGAAGTGTCCGAGACTATTAATAGCCATGATGTAGAATGCTCGAATACTCCCACACGGTGGCAGAGGCAGAGGGAGGGAGGGGCAGAGGAAGAGACAGAGAGGGGAAAAAAGGAGAGATTAATGAAGAGAGAGAAATACCGAGAGACGCGAGGTGTAGAAAAGGAGCCGGGAAAGACAGAGAGGCATACATATACACAAAACTCACTTAGAGAGAGAGAGAGAGAGAGAGAGAGAGAGAGAGAGAGAGAAATAAAGAGGGAGTGGGGAGGAAAGAAAGAGAATAGAGAAATATCGAGGGAGTGAAACAAACAAGAGAGGCTGAGTGAGAGAGAGAGAGAGAGAGAGAGAGAGAGACCTACACATAGATAGACAGACAGACAAACAGATAGATAGATAGATAGGTTGATAGATAGATAGATAGATAGATAGATAGATAGATAGATAGATAGATAGATAGATAGATAGATAGATAGATAGATAGATAGATGGACAGGCTGACAGACAGACAGGCCGATAGACAAATAGACAGACAGACAGATAGAGAAATAAAGGGTCTGTTACCAGCAGGGACAAACCGCGTTCTATTCGATATTGATCGGCCGAGATTGGATGATGACGTCACGACCTTGAACGTCATTGAGACCTTTGCCCACCAGTCAGCTAGTTGTGACTTCGTGATGTCACCATCCAACTTGTGTAGGGATCAAAGTCGGCTAGTACGCGCCGATGCTTAGAAAAAGGAGGTCAAACCTTGAAGACAGACTGCTCAAAAGTGGCGTCAAGGGAGAGCAAATATTTCTGTTTTCCTTGGGGTGATGATATCACTGTCTGGGTTTGAATTCGAGTTTGGATTTCACTGCACCTGGGCACAATAACGACCACTCAGTGCTTTTCTCGGTCTTTCTTGGGTACGTGATTTATGTTTCTTAATGAGAGTTTCATCAATTTTAAGTTTCATAAGGCTACCTTGTTCTTATTTATTCTATCTCCATTTTTCTGAGAAATTGGAGATCGTTTAGTATGTAGAAGGGGTATAACAAAATTAATGCGCTCTTTGACACTTCTTTAAAATGCGTTGTGGCACTTATCAAGTTGTTTCACAGTTCCGATTTATTCTAACGACTTATTACAGTACTAAAGCCGCAAAGGTTTAACCTCGAATTTCTCAGTTGTGCAAAAAGTGGGGGTGGGACAAACAAGAACTAATGTATAGATAAGTACAGTTAAATAGTTCCATCATCCTTACCACACTGGTAAAATTCCCAAAAGTTCTGTAGATATAACAACCGTTTTGTGAATGTGTATACATGTTTTTAAATCAAATTGTAGGTGTTAGTCTTTTTTCAGAAAGGACAGGACGCGCTGCGGGTCCACGTCAGAAAATAATTATTCAGATTCTTTCATGCATGCCCAGGCAAAATGCCTTCTTCGGATATTCGCGAAATCCACGCATTCTACTGAAATGTGAAGAGAGAAAGAATATTTCTGTCCAATCTGAGTGAAGGCAACATTACGTGGCACATGAAAAGCCCCATGCTCGTGGGTGACGGAATCAGACTTTAAAAAAGTCAATTATGGAGTTATTCATGGATGTAAGATATGACTATCTCACAAATTAATCAAATTTTCCAATCGATCGCGGTTTAAGCTGTGTGTTTTTAGAACAGAACCTGTTTTTTTTTTTTCTGTACGAATTAAAAAAGGCTATGTCATGGGTTTAGTATACACGAGCTGGTTTTAACGAATGACGTATTCTCTGTGTTTTTGTGCAGGCTGTTCTGTCTTTCTATAAGTACCTCGTAATATTAATAATAGATATGTAGAATTTCTGGTCTGACAACTTCAAAGAGAATACATTGGAATGGGAAGACAGACAGATAGGCACTCAGACAAACGTACAGCGGACACACATATGGATTGACAGACGGAAGGATGAAAGGACAGACAGGCAAATAGATAGACATATAGCTAGATAGACAGACAGACAGACAGACAGACAGACAGACAGACAGACAGACAGATAGATAGATAGATAGATAGATAGATAGATAGATAGATAGATAGATAGATAGATAGATAGATAGATAGATAGATAGATAGATAGATAGATAGATAGATGGATGGATGGATGGGAAGACAGACAGATAGGCACTCAGACAAACGTACAGCGGACACACATATGGATTGACAGACGGAAGGATGAAAGGACAGACAGGCAAATAGATAGACAGATAGCTAGATAGACAGACAGACAGACAGACATACAGACAGATAGATAGATAGATAGATAGATAGATAGATAGATAGATAGATAGATAGATAGATAGATAGATAGATAGATAGATAGATAGATAGATAGATAGATAGATAGATAGATAGATAGATAGATAGATGGATGGATGGATAGATAGATAGAGAGAGAGAGAGGGAGAGAGAGAGAGAGAGAGAGAGATAAATAGATAGATAGATAGATAGACAGACAGACAGACAGACAGACTGACAGATAGAAAGAGAGAGAGAGATAGATAGATAGACAGATAGATAGATAGATAGATAGATAGATAGATAGATAGATAGATAGATAGATAGATAGATAGATGGATGGATGGATAGATAGATAGAGAGAGAGAGAGGGAGAGAGAGAGAGAGAGAGAGAGATAAATAGATAGATAGATAGATAGACAGACAGACAGACAGACAGACTGACAGATAGAAAGAGAGAGAGAGATAGATAGATAGACAGATAGATAGATAGATAGATAGATAGATAGATAGATAGATAGATAGATAGATAGATAGATAGATAGATAGATAGATAGATAGATAGATAGAGGCTTTACTGAAATTAATTGGACGGTTTGCTTTTTGTGTCATATCGCCGGGTCACGAAGCTTTATTGCCACTCATAGTTTATTTTTATTGTTTTTTGTGTTTTTTTAAAACGATTATTTTGTCCGTTAGAAGCAGCTATTGGCAGATATTAGAGAAACCCCGCTGTAGTGTTAAGACGCGTATTGTCCGACCATTTGGTTTAGAGGCAAGGTGATGGCCTCTCATGCCGAGGGTACAGGGTTCGGTTCCCAGTTGGTGCAGGCAATTTGGAATTCGGGAGAGGGGGGGGGGGGGGCAGGGAATCCTGTCCCTGATCCTACGGTAGGTACGATCGAGCACCTAGTCTACTCGGTTGGGGACGAAAAACTCGGATGGCGTGTTTCCACGTTGCACACATTAGACCCAGCTACAACTGGAGCAGACACGCAGTCGCCATAGTGCAGCGCTAAGGGCTTTTTTTGTTTAGGGGGGGGGGGGTGGTTTTTTAGTTTTTATTTAATTTTGCACGGGCGCAGCCTATTTAGCCTGCTCCTTTCGATTTCCAACTGCCGAGGTATCTTTAACGTGCTCAAGGTGCACACGAACCCTTCGATTTTTTCGTCCTTAGCCGAGAAGACTAGGTGCTGGATCCTACCTACCATAGGATCAGGGACGGGAAAGTATGAGCGAAATCCCAAAATTCCAACACGTCTGCAAGGACCGGGATTCGAACCCGGAACCTTCGGCATGAGAGGCGAGCACCTTGCCTCTCGACCAACATGTCCGTTTTCACAAAATATCTGGTTGTTTTTTCCATATTATGGAGGCTTTTGGGTAATGTCGTGTTTATCTTTTCTTCTTTGTCACATCTTCACATTGAAAATCAACGTGCCTATCTCAGTTATCATCATTTTTCGCAAAAAAAAAATACAAAACACCACCAAACAAACAAAAACGAAACTATTCAGTGTAACTTCGATTTACGTAACGTGGTTATAATGAGCGTGACGATATTCTGAGTCACAAGATTAGAATGACCAGGTCTTTGCACGTGCCCAGACAAACGTGACATGTTTTACTCGGATGTGGTTACGATTAAATTTTGGATCCGGAAATAATAAACCGGAGCAGTAAAGCTGTGTTTTCATGTGCACTGAAAAGTAAACGGCAATAGAAACGGCAAAAAAAAAACAACACATCGATAAGTAGAAAGAAAGAGTGTTTCAATGTGTGCGGAAACGGCGTTTCAGTACACATGAAAACATTCTTTCTACTTTACTATTTGAAGGGTTTTTGACGTCTTCGTTGCCGTTTCCGCTTCGGTATCCATGAAAACACTGCTTTATGTTTCTCAAACTGAAAGAGGTTAAAATATCTACTTAACGAGAAACGGCCTGTACACGTGCTTTCGTGCTGTAATTCCATCAACATTAGTAATTCCATTAACCCTTTATTATAACACATAATTATTATAGTAGGCCTAAGTCTTTCATTTTTAATCTCAAAATTTGTGAAATCTCCGAATCCTCGGGAATAAAATCATATTATAAAGAAAGTATCATCATGAAAGGCCTTTTAACCACTGAGCCTTACGTTCTACAAAATATCATATTAAGAATGGAAAGATGTAAAAGTGTACGTAGACATAATTAAAAGGTCTTGAAGTTCGCTATATTTGTGAGTGTGCATGGGAAAACCCGGCATAAGTCGGCAGAGCTGATTTTGAGAAAAACAGCTTTGAAGTGAAAATACACACTTCCAACTAGGCTGTTGTTTAGGGGACCGTGGCATGTTACAGGGTAAACTGTAGATGAGCAGTGAACACTACTCACTATGATCTCTATAACTGCTTAGTTATTAGACTACGGTCTCCTAACAGCAATCACTCCAATATTACTTGGTCAATTAGCTATTGCCACTTTTAGGATTAAATGCCGTTTTCTCAAAATCTTGTTTTAGGTGGTCACTGACTTCAATTTGTCAGAAATGTCTTGCCTTTTATTATATGTACAGAACTCAAAATGTCATGTTGCCGACTTAAGCCTGGTTTTCTCATGCACACTCACATTTTTAATACTTTCATCGATTTTGAGCCACAACTGAGTTGAACACAAGAAATTGTTTCCACATTTTGGCCGGAAAAAAGACACATTTTTCTTTGAGTAGAATGAAAAAGTGTGACCGGAAATTTCGTTCTTCGCCTCAGTTTACAGGTTGGTGATCGAAACTCAACTTCAGAACTCACATTATTTGTGTATACCCCCCAGACTAATAAATCAACCAGACTGGAAACACAAGCTTCGGGCTGTGTCGTTTTTTTTACGGATGTTAATGAGATGCGGCCGTATAACCAACGTGGCCGCCGCCCGGGAAATTCCGATTCTAGTTCTATCTGCAGTAGAAATTTCTTTTTATTTGTCGAGATTGGTTGTACATGTATTGATAATGCATTATCTTGCCTATCTTTTCATTTTATTGTGTACAGCTGCCTTTTTTTTAATTGTTATAAATGATGACTGTCTGGACTTTTAACGACCGCTGCATTGTAGCTGTGCTGAAGCGTCGGTCGCAACCGTAAACCTAATGTGGCGGATGGTTCATGACCTTTCGCTGTTCTGTGACGTCACACAATGGGCTCATCCAGTCTGGGTATTTTATTAGTCTGTGGTATACCCCAAGTCTGTGGGCCAACTAGTAAATATAACACTCCAAGATATACAAGAGATGACATTATGAATGATTACCGAGGTGCGAACTTTACCTAATAGTTACTTATTATTTCCAGTACAGTCCCCAAGTTTTTTGCTCAACCCTAAGTCTTATCGAATCCCTAACCCTGCCGCTTACCCTTTCACCCCCCCCCCCCAAAAAAGCAGGATTAAAACAAAAAGAAAATCTAAAAAAAAAAAAACAACTTAATTAAGGCCGTTGTTTGGAGTATTTCGGATGGGGGGGGGGAGGGGGTGGGGGGGGGGGGCTCTCTAGCTCTGGAGACACGGAATGCTTTAAAATACGTAGCCCTGGAGCAAAAAAAAAATATATATATAATACAAAACTAAGGGACCCATATATTTAAATAAGAACAGTCATTGAAAAATGCTCATGACAGAACATTTTCTTACCAAGTTAATGGTCATTTAAAGAAAAATAAAATGTCGCTATTTGGCCAAAACAGAAAAGCAATGTAGCAAATCAGCTAAACTTAATCCTAACCTCACCGTACCCCCTCCCAAAATAATATTATGCGTGCAAACAAAACCGAATCTGGCCATAGCTTAAGAAGCTGCTATCAAAATTTTAATGGTCAAATTTTATTAGTAAGAAGAGGAAAAAAACGGAGTTTTCAATCTTACTTCTCGACTCTGCTCGCCAAAATTGAGTCTTTTTTTTTTTTTATGGACCCCAAAAAAATTGTAAATAAATCATATCAAAGACTAAATTTTGCCCAACCTAGATGTTTCCACGTAATTTATTGTTAAAAATTGAGGAGGTACAGAAAGTTTCATTAGTCTTGGTCACGCAGTCACAGTGGCGTAGCGTGGTGGGGGGTGCTGCAGGGGCGATTATCCGGGTGCGTAAAATTCTTAGAGGCGCAAAATTTCAACAACAACAACAAAAAAATGAATTAGACATAATAAATAGAAAAAAAAATAACAAAAATACCCCCCCCCCCCAACACACACACACAGAGAAAAACTCCCAATGTTGGAAAATTCTACACAGTTTTCCAACATGACGAGGCGAATTAACATTGCCACATACCAACACCCCATATTCGAGGCGGGGGGGGGGGGGGGGAACTGTGATGTTTCCACTTTCTCTCACTAACTTTCTTCTGACACCAGCCGTGATGGGCACGGCACAAACACACTAAATAATCGACTATCTCTCTTCTATAAGTTATAACAAACGATATCTGTATTGCTTACATATATACAATAATTATTAATTCATTCAATAATAATAGGAACATAGGTCATACAATTTCATGTGAATTTCGATGGAATGAAGTTGATGCAAATCAGTACATGCTAATTAAATGGCTTCGTAATATTCAATTTCTAGCACATTTTATAAAACACATGGGAACATTCAGCATAAGGAAACCTCTCCTTTAGGGGTGTATGGCGCTATCTGGGCACTGGTTCTTCCTCTCTACCCTGGCTTGACTGCGCAGTTAGATCAACAGGTATCGGCAGGTACCAATAGGTCGGGAAGCCAAGAAGCCACGATGTCGTTAATCAAAGTACAAGAAGTTGAGAAGCCAAGAAGGTGTTGTTCTTCCTCCTCTGTAGAAAAACAATCGCAAAGTCCTAATCTACTGCTGGAAGGCATGACTTCCATACTTACTCCATGACGGATATTCATCATTAACACTTTTAACCGCTGACACTGTTATAAGTCAGGCTGCAGCTCCCATACTCCATAGGCTCCCATATAGGCAATAGAATAAACGATCAATACAGTTTTAATGATATTTACACGTTCCCCACGAAGAATAACGCTCTCTCTAACGGACCCCATCCTATAAGGTTTCGTAACATATATATAACGGCGTTTCCGTGACTCTCTCAGAGGCAGTAGTTATACCAAAGTAAACCCACTAGATTTAGGTTCTACAATCATGAACATTAAGTAAAAATACACATACATCGTACAATTAACTTACCACTCAGCAACAGCTCAAATGCCGACAAGATACCAAAGATACCACGCTCTGACAAAGGATGTTTGCGGGTTCCCTGACCTTCCCCACTCACAAGACTAGTACAAAGTTACAGTTGCGGTTGTGGTCTCCTCTTCGGCACGAAGCTGGTGAGTGCTCTCAGCGGTCTGAAGTTGGAAGGAGCGTTCGGGGATTTATACCCAGTCAGGTAGCGTCCCAAGACGCTCACCGAGTGTACATTAGTTATCCTAATAGCCACCCCCGTCGACTCCACGTCAAATACTATTGAAACAGCTCTACCCCCCAAGCAATTCCCAGGTGATCTGATCGGCAAGTACGGCGGTCAAGTAAACACTACCCTTTTCGGGTGTCAAAGCGCTTCAGTTGCATCGGCTACTTTCCCCCTCTGGCCTACAATAACTCTGTCTCCCCGCCGTTAGCTATCTTCCCACGCTAGCTATACCTTGCCTGTCTGTCGCCCTGTTACAATCGCCCCCACTTAAGTCGATTTTCCCTGGCAAAATCGGCTAATAAAATTATTAATCTACTGGTAATCTAGATAGAGTGTCGGCCCATAGAGTGTCTCGTCCCCTGATGTTGCTGACTCGAAAGTTATATGGTTGCAGCGCCAGGTTCCATCTAGTTACCCTCGCGTTCTTCTGGTCTTTAGTTCGCATCCAAGTTAGAGGTCGGTGGTCCGTCTCTAACACGAAGTTTCTCCCATACAGATACGCCTGCAACTTACTAACGGCGAAAACTATGGCCAGGCATTCCTTTTCAATTGTTGAGTAGTTCTTCTCCGCAGGTTTCAACTTTCTGCTAACATATACAACTGGATACTTCGTACCCTCGTCTTCTTGAAGTAGGCAGCCACTCACTCCAAGGTTAGATGCGTCTGTCTGGAGAATCAGTTCCTTGTTCCAGTCTGGCATCCGTAGTATCGGCTCGGAACTCAAACAAATTTTTAGGGCATTGAACGCGTTCTCCTGCGCGTGTCCCCACGCGAACTTTGTGCCCTGGGACTTCTTTGTGAGGTCTGACAACGGCGCCGAGATTGCACTGTAATTTGGTACAAACTTCCGATAGTACCCCGTTAGCCCCAGGAAACTCCTCACTTGTGTCTTGGTCGTCGGTCGGTCACAGTCGACAATGGCTCGCACCTTACTCTCCTGCGGTCTTACAGTCCCCTGTCCCAGCTTATGGCCTAAGTACTCGACTTCTGTCATCCCTATTAGCGTCTTGGTAGGTCTAGCTTTTAAATTTGCCCGTCTCAGTCGCTCGAAGACATTCCGACAACGTTCCAAGTGGTCAGGCCAATTTGCACTGTGTATAAGACAGTCGTCTACGAATGCATCTACCCCTTCGCCAGCATCTTTTAATACTTTCCTCATGAGCCTGTTAAATGTGGCGGGGGATCCCTTCAACCCGAACGGCATGACCCTGTACTGGTATAGCCCAAACGGTGTGGCGAACGCCGTCAGGTGTTTATCTTCCTCGGCCATCGGAACTTGATAAAAGCCCTTTGTCAAGTCCAGCTTGGTGAAATATTTTGCCTCCGCTAGATTGGAAATAATGGCTTCTACCTCAGGCATCGGTTCGGCGTCATCGGCAGTCACAACATTTAGCCGCCTGTAGTCGTTGCAGAAACGGTGTTGACCATCGGGCTTCTTAACTAATACAATTGGACTATTGTACGGGGACTCGGACGGTTCGATGATTCTGGCCGCAAGCATCTTGCCTACCTCAGCATTGACAGCTTCTCTAGTTGAGTACGGTAGTTGGTAGGGTCTTACCTTCACAGGTTTTTGATCTAGCAATGGGATTTTGTGCTTGATCAGGTCAGTGAGCCCCGGTACATCGGTAAATATATCTTTGTATTCTTCCATGAGCTCTTGCATCTGTTCTCTCTGATCCTGATCTAGCGTGTCCCCTAACTGTGCATCCCTGTAGGTTTCGGTCTGTTCTAGCCTAGGCATGACTGTCTCCAGAGGCATCGAAGTCGCTTCCTCTCCTTCATCGGTCTCGTCAATTATAGCTGCAGCTATTGCCTCTGTGTTTTCCTGTTCGTCTTCCCTCTCAATATACTTCTTCAGCATATTCGCGTGATACAGTCGTCTCTTCCCCTTGACGTTCACCATGTAGTTCACTGACCCTCTCTGCTCTTCTACTTTGTAAGGCCCTTTCCAAGTCATCTGTAGTTTCGATCCGTCACTTGGGAGAAGTATGAGGACGGAATCGCCCACTTGGAATTTCCTCTGTTTGGCCCCCCTATCGTAGTATTTCTTCTGCCTGTGTTTTTCGACGCTGCTGTTCTCGGCTACGACTTTCATGGCATCCTCCAATCGTTCCCTCATATCTACCACGTATTCGTACGATGACCTCGTTTCTGACTCCGCTTCCCCAGTCCACAGATTCTTCAGTATTGCAAGTGGTCCTCTCACAGGGTGACCGAACACTAGTTCAAACGGCGAAAAACCTGTACTGGCCTGTGGGGTTTCGCGATACGCGAACAGCAGTGGACACAACATTCTGTCCCAGTCCTTGGGTCTGTCATGAGCTACTCGGCGAAGCATATTCTTCAGCACTCCGTTAAATCTTTCACACAGACCATTGGCCATCGCGTGGTAGGGCGAGCAGAATATCTGTTTCGTTTTGAGAAGTGCACTGACCTCTCTCATCAGCTCACCGGTAAACTGTGATCCCCTATCTGAAACTATTTCCTCTGGTATGCCTAACCGAGAAAATATTTCCATTAACGCTTCACTGACCTGCTCAGCTGATATCCCCCTTAAGGCTACGGCATCCGGGAAACGCGTGGCATAATCTACTAGCGTCAAAATATAACGCGATCTCCCATGTTCCGTACGCGGAAGTGGACCAACCAAATCTATGGCGACGCGCGAAAAGGGCGTGTCGATCAGGGGTGTCGGCACTAGGGGTACCTTTGTCACCCTACCTTTATTGGATGTCCTTTGACACGCGTCACACGATCGACAGAAACGACCTACGTCCGCACCTATCCCAGGCCAAAAGAACGACTGCATTATTCTGTCCTGTGTGCGCGAAATTCCTAAGTGTCCCCCGAACACTCCTTCGTGAGCTATCTTCATCAGCTCACTTCGGTACTGCTTAGGTACCAACAACTGCTCCACATCAGCACGTCCAGCCCCGGCCTTCTTTACCCGATAGTAAATTCCCTTACTCTCCTTTATGTGAGTACCTACCTCAGCCGATTGCTCCAACGTGGCTCTCTCCCTTGAAACTCTCAAAGTTTCGTCCTCTCTCTGGGCCCGGGCTATCTCACCTGGTGTGAGTTCCCCTATCTTGGCCCCTACCCTTACCTTCTCCGTTGAGTTGCCCTTGGCCTCCTCATTATCTGTGGTCTGACTCACTTTCACACTCGCATTCTCACACTCATGCTCTTCCTTGTCAATCTCCACCTTGCGAGATCGCGTGAGTACCACACTTATCTTCTCAAGAGATGCCCCCTTTATGTTTCCTATAATCAAATCGGCCACTGGGTCTTCCACTACTAGCGCTTCGAGAAGCCCAGTATAAAATGGGGTTTCTACCCACATTTCCGCGACAGGAGCAGACCTTCTCGTCCCGTCCATCAGGACATAACTCCTGTTCTTCCCAGTTAAGCTGTTAGGAGGCAGTTTGTCCCTTTTTATAATCGCACACGTGCATCCCGTGTCACGAAGGATAGTAATCTCTTTATCCCCTATCCTCCCCTTCTCCAAAAATGGAGCGGATAAATCATTCTCCGGAACATCGTCTCCGGGCTCATGTTCTGTCGAACCTTCTAACTCAATACTCCTACCTTCCGTCTCCCAAGAAATGAAGGTCTGTGGCCCAACGCCCTGCTCAGCCCCTGGTTGAGTATTCGCCCTGCCCGATGACTCCCTCCGACTGTCATCGGCTTCCTCATCGCTGGTTAGTACGACTGCGGTCGTCTCTTTCTGTCTCTTCCTACAGAATCTCGCAATATGGAGAAGTGACCCACACACAAAACAACCACGCCCACTCTCACGCTGGGACTTACCTCGGTTGTCCTCGACAGTGGCAGCAGCACCCTTCTTCGTCCTGCCCTGGTCACACTGCCTACTCAGGTGATTGGGAGAGTCACAGTTGAAGCATACCGGTTTACTCACTCCTAAACCCTTACTTCTGCTCTCCTCGACCCTCTTACCTGACTTCTGCTGTTGCTCCAGCCCTCGCTTCGACTGATGAGCCTCACTATACAAGTCCGCCATCTCAACTAACTCATGCACGGACTTAGGGTCTCTCTCTTTCAAATATATGGAAAGATTACAGTCGACAATCTTCAACATCTGCTCCCTGACTAACAGATCCGTAATCCCTTCCATAGTTCTCTCTGCGTCTGAGAGGTCTACCCACCTCTCAAAATATCTCTGCAATCTCACGGACAGCTGCGTATAAGTTTCGTCCTTATCTAGACGACTCTCCCTAAACTTACGCCTATAACCCTCTGCCGTGAGGTGATACTTCTTGAACAACACCTTCTTTACCTTCTCGTAATCCCTACTGTCTTCATCGCTGAGACCGGAATAAACATCTAACGCCCTGCCAGTTAACAATGCCCCTAACATGTCTGCCCAGGTGTCTTCTTCCCAATCATTTGCCTGCGCGAGCCTTTCAAATCTTTTCAAATACGAGTCGAGATCCTCGCGCGAGTCATCAAAAATGGCAATTTTAGGTACCTTCGGGGCAGCAGATTTTCCATTCCCTTTACCATTGTGACACCCGTTTTTGGCTAGTTCCCGTTCGCATTCCATTCTCTCCCTTTCAAATTGTCTTTCCTTCTCCTTTTCTTCTCGTTCGCGCTCCTTTTCTTCTCGTTCGATAGCCCTTTGTTCTCGGTTTTGGGCTTTCTCTTCGTCCCACCTAATTTTGAATTCCTCATCACTAATGCCTTCTTGTCTGGCAAGCTTCAGTGCGCCCAGATAGTCCATCAGCAATTGACCTGTAAACAAAGCTAACAATAAAGCGTGGATCGTAACTGTGAAGTTAACAACAATATTCCTGCAATAGCAAACAACAATTTTCTCTGTGACAAAAGATAAAATTGAACAGTCAATGCACAGGTAAAATCAGAGCATGTCGCAGGTAGTAAATGTCAATCTCTCTCACTCGCCTCAGGGCAGATGACCTGTCCACACAATCACACAATAGCCTCTTGACACAACCAAGATCAAAATTAAATGTTATTTACTAGCAGGATCCCACTTCTGACACCATTGTGATGTTTCCACTTTCTCTCACTAACTTTCTTCTGACACCAGCCGTGATGGGCACGGCACAAACACACTAAATAATCGACTATCTCTCTTCTATAAGTTATAACAAACGATATCTGTATTGCTTACATATATACAATAATTATTAATTCATTCAATAATAATAGGAACATAGGTCATACAATTTCATGTGAATTTCGATGGAATGAAGTTGATGCAAATCAGTACATGCTAATTAAATGGCTTCGTAATATTCAATTTCTAGCACATTTTATAAAACACATGGGAACATTCAGCATAAGGAAACCTCTCCTTTAGGGGTGTATGGCGCTATCTGGGCACTGGTTCTTCCTCTCTACCCTGGCTTGACTGCGCAGTTAGATCAACAGGTATCGGCAGGTACCAATAGGTCGGGAAGCCAAGAAGCCACGATGTCGTTAATCAAAGTACAAGAAGTTGAGAAGCCAAGAAGGTGTTGTTCTTCCTCCTCTGTAGAAAAACAATCGCAAAGTCCTAATCTACTGCTGGAAGGCATGACTTCCATACTTACTCCATGACGGATATTCATCATTAACACTTTTAACCGCTGACACTGTTATAAGTCAGGCTGCAGCTCCCATACTCCATAGGCTCCCATATAGGCAATAGAATAAACGATCAATACAGTTTTAATGATATTTACACGTTCCCCACGAAGAATAACGCTCTCTCTAACGGACCCCATCCTATAAGGTTTCGTAACATATATATAACGGCGTTTCCGTGACTCTCTCAGAGGCAGTAGTTATACCAAAGTAAACCCACTAGATTTAGGTTCTACAATCATGAACATTAAGTAAAAATACACATACATCGTACAATTAACTTACCACTCAGCAACAGCTCAAATGCCGACAAGATACCAAAGATACCACGCTCTGACAAAGGATGTTTGCGGGTTCCCTGACCTTCCCCACTCACAAGACTAGTACAAAGTTACAGTTGCGGTTGTGGTCTCCTCTTCGGCACGAAGCTGGTGAGTGCTCTCAGCGGTCTGAAGTTGGAAGGAGCGTTCGGGGATTTATACCCAGTCAGGTAGCGTCCCAAGACGCTCACCGAGTGTACATTAGTTATCCTAATAGCCACCCCCGTCGACTCCACGTCAAATACTATTGAAACAGCTCTACCCCCCAAGCAATTCCCAGGTGATCTGATCGGCAAGTACGGCGGTCAAGTAAACACTACCCTTTTCGGGTGTCAAAGCGCTTCAGTTGCATCGGCTACTTTCCCCCTCTGGCCTACAATAACTCTGTCTCCCCGCCGTTAGCTATCTTCCCACGCTAGCTATACCTTGCCTGTCTGTCGCCCTGTTACAGGAACAATACTTGCCTTGCCCCGCTGACACACTAGGCCACTGCTCAGTCATGACGTTTTAGGTGCCTCCATAATGGGCATTGTCTCGATATAATAATCGTAGTATGATGATACACTCAGTTTCGGTCAGCCTAACCATGATAATAGCCTCACTGTGATGGAAAGGGGACTTAAACCTTCCAAAACAGCAACTACTACACAATTAAATCCCTTTACAGCAACTACTACACAATTAAATCCCTTTACAGCAACTACTACACAATTAAATCCCTTTACAGCAATGGTTCTCACCATGGGCGATTTTGATTTCCAATTGGGGGGGGGGGGGGGGGGAGTGAAAACAAAGAAAACGGCGACAAGGGAACGAAAACGATGAAATGGTGGGGTCGTGTGGGAGAGCAGGGGGGGGGGGTGGACGTGAATAGAGGACCCACGACCTGGGGGCAAAACACAGGGCAGCCACTGTCTAGTTCAACGGCACCCGTCGGTGGGTTTTATGAACAGAAATGGCCTATTTTCATTTTTGGTGCCTTTGATAAAGAATGCTTCCTGTTTTATAATGAATCATCAACACGAATGTTGTTATTAACAAGGCTTTGAGAAACTTAACATCATAATCTATGTGTAGGCTGGTCTTCTTGTGAAATGCATCTGTCGGGTTTGAGTAGGGTTGTTGTTGTTGATGTTGTTTTCTTGGGGGAGGGGAGGGGAAGGGGGGGAGAGGGGAGGGGTGAAAGCAAAACAATTGGAGATTAAGGGAGGCGATTTCCTGAAGATCATTGGAGATTGATGACAGGAATCACAATTCTAGTACATCGGACATCATCATAAGTGCTCATCTCCCCGCCCCTAGATCCATTTGAGGGTTTTTCTTCAAACTGACCCAGTGACCAGCTGGTTCCAGATTTGTCGGGTTTGTCTGGCCTTGTCGCACATTCTTCCCTAACGCTGTCCGTATCCCGCCTAAATCATTCTGGTCATGGGGGACACCTCAGTATAGTTATTCATCTGCTCACACTCGTTAGGTGATCCTCTGCATGGGCTCCTTCCTGTCATGCTGCATGTCCCCACGGACAGTCACGTTACTGAAAAAGGATGAGAATCAGTATTTTTACATTCTCCGCACTAATCCTGACCTCCCACGCTCTCTGTGTACCTCTAAGTTTGCTTTCCAGTCCAGGGACAACAACAGTGAACAATAGTGCTGAGTTTGACGTCACCTACATCGCGTACATAACATGACGTTTTCTTGATTAATCTCCGCCCCGAAATCCTCACCTCAACAATGACAGAAATTAAATTACATCCACACTGAACGTGTCTTTTTTTTTTTTACTTTTGTGATGAATACCGAATTGCAGCTGTTCTCAACCGTTTTCAGGCAATTGCGCCTTAGGGTCCAATTTTCTTACACCCCCCCCCCCCCCAACAAAAAAAAATCCCGACTCAAACCCAACAGATATATTTCACAAGAAGACAGAATACACACAAATTATGTCGTTAAAATTTTCAAAGCACTATTAATGATACACAGATCTCCTCTCTTCAGTTGAACGACGCAAGCTGAAGTGGTATGGTCATGTCACCAGGTCATCAGGCCTTGGCCAAAACAATCCTGCAAGGCACAGTACAAGGAGGAAGGCGGAGAGGTCGACAAAGAAAGAGATGGGGAAAACAACATCACAGAGTGGACGGGCCTGGAGTTGAGGGACGCGTTGAGGAGGGCGGAGTGCCGGGATGGATGGAGAGGGCTGGTTGTCAGAACCTCAGAGGTGTCCCTGCTGACGGGAGTCTATGGGATCAAAGACAGGGACAAGGAAAGGTGTTGATTATCTATATTAATAAAAGTGAAACCTTACGACAATTGCAGCGCGCCTTTCGCTACTCCTCTGTTAATGCTGATTCGGTGGCCCTCAGATTTTATACGGCGCTTAGTACAGACTGTCGTCGTGTCGCCGGCACAGAAAAAAAAACAAATGATTAACAACTCGCAGAACGTTTGTATTAGTTTCCAGGTTGCGACACATTGGCGTTCGATCTATTTTTTCCGTAAATTAATACAATTGAGATTGATTCCGGTATCGGGATCATCACACTCACAAAACAACTTCCGGTTAGGACTGGCTTGAATGATGAGATTGAGTTTTAAGACTATCAATTATGAAACTTTGTGTGTTCTCAATGTGCCTAGACTAGGAAAAAGTAAGGGTCTGGAATTGGGAGATTGACGCTGCAGGGCCAAAAGTACAGGTTTGTGTTTTCAATATGCCTAGGAAAATATATAAATTTCTTTTCCATGAACACATGAGGTTATCACTTCCTGCGATGTGCAAACAAACTAACCCGTGCGCAAATCATAGCCATTTGACGGATGCTGGCGGGACGCGCAGGACGTCAACGCGCAAAAGGAGAGCAGTAAAACGTATCTAAAAACAAAGAAACAAACAAAAATAAAATAAAGCTAAAGGAACAGGCAAAATGAAGCAGGTCCATAATAATCACCCAGAACTGAAACTAATAAATCGATTTATCCCGGGCAGGGCCGGGAACTCAGCTAGTTCATTATAAAACAGAAAATATTCTTTATCAAATACACTAAAACAAATAGACATTTTCCATTCAGAAAAACCATCTACGCGTGTTGTTCAACTTATCCGTAGCTGCTCTGTATTTGTTCCCAAATCATCCTTCATTCCTCCTCCTCCCCCCCCCCACCCCAAAAATTGCTCCGTTCATCGTTTTTGCCCCCTTGCCGCCCCCTTCTGCACTTTCGCCCCCATGGATATCAAAATCAGCCCCCGCCTCCCACGGGGCCATATCACTCAGGTTGAGAACCACCGCCGTATTGTAATCATTACAAATGTGAAGAAATTCATTTTCCACCTCTTCCTGTTTCTTGTCACTTGAGCACGATCCTCAGTTTCAATTTGGGGGCTCCGTCCATAAAGTACAAACGATCGATTTGGGTGATTTTTTTGTAAATCATTAATGACACCAGGCATGTTGATTATTCGTTATAACAGTAAGCAAAAAAAAAAAAAAAAAAACGTCTTTTCTGTTCATAAAACCCATCTACGCGTGTTGTTGAACAAGTCAGTGGCTGCCCTGTATTTGCTTCCAAAATTGTCCTCACTTCATCTCCTTTGTTTTTGCCCTCCACCCGCTGTCTTATTCTTCGTTTTCGCTCCCCTGGAAATTAAAATCCCCCCCCCCCCACTACACCAACATTCATTGGGCTAAATGCCTATTGGTCAAACATGCGTTCGGCCAAATGTCTGTTGGTCAAATGTCCGTTTGGCCAAATGTTTGTTGGTCAAATGTCCGTTTGGCCAAATGTCTGTTGATCAAAATGTCTATTTAGCCAAATGTCTGCGGCCAATTGTCCGTTCGGCCAAAAGTCTGTCAGCCAAATAACTGTTGGTCAAATGTCTTTTCCACCAAATGCCTGTTGAGTCAAACGACTATAGGTCAATCGTGTCTGGCGATCGTTGAGAATCGCTTGTGTACGATTTTCACAAGGGGACAATATCTCTCAGGTCCCAACATACGTACTTTTTACACGGCCCCTTGGCGTGTTCTACATATTAAGTAAAATATTCTGGAGACTGATAATTAAATGCGAAAAGTCATTAACTTTGACCTTAATGTTTGAATTTAATCAGAAATAACCTATTGTATGAAAACCGTTTATAATAGTCTTCATTTCTGGTCATTTCTTTCGATCGTGACAAAGTCTTTGACCCATCTGGTCAAGTCGGATGTGATCAAATGGAAACTTTATTCATGAGCAATATCTTTTCATACACGTTGATGAAATGTAATCAACCAACACTTACTTTTGACCAGATTCGACCTTGGCCCGTTGAAGTGTTTACATGCCGCGCTCGGCCTCTGTGAAGTAATGATTAAACGTAGGAGAAATTGCGTCACATTTGGTGTGTAATTATTTCTGTCACCATAGAAGAGCGGAAATCTATCTGGTTGTCTATCTGTCTGTCTGTGTGTCTGTCTGTGTGTCTGTTTTTGTGTCTGCTCGTGTGTGCGTGTGTGTCTATCTATCTGTGTATCAGTCTCACCGTCTGTCTGTCTATCTATCTACCTGTCTGTCTGTCTGTATATCTAACTACCTGTCTGTCTATCTATCTACCTGTCTGTCTGTCTATCTATCTACTCGTCTACCTGTCTGTCTGTCTATCTATCTACCTGCCTGTCTTTCTATGTGAATATCTAGCTACCTGTCTACTTGTCTGTCTCTCTATCTACCTGTCTGTCTGTCTGAAAGTCTGTCTGTATATCTATCTACCTGTCTGTCTGCTGCCTGCCTGATTGTCTGTCTGTCTATCAGACTGCCATCACAAAATACTCATCAGAATAATTATGATGCTGTTCCGGCCCTATTTTTTTCATGTATTATTATACCAGCGG
Source organism: Onchidella celtica (assembly GCA_963931925.1). Taxonomy (NCBI): domain Eukaryota; kingdom Metazoa; phylum Mollusca; class Gastropoda; order Systellommatophora; family Onchidiidae; genus Onchidella; species Onchidella celtica. Next base: position 23,708,949 of record OZ007584.1, read on the forward strand.
ACCGGAGGATGATAAATCTTGCAAATTATTTATACCGAGTCCAATTGTACAACTGACTCTAAGTCACATTAATAATGGCACTTGGATAAGACGCAAAGACTAACCGACTGTTACACCACAATTCCAAACAGAATATGGGATAAATTTGATTTTTGACTAGCAGTGTGTTAACAGAGTCGAAGATCAAAATTTCCAATTATACTTTTGAACTTCAGTAAACGTGAATGTGCTTGTTTTGCTACGGCTAAAAAATAAATTTAACTTAATGCAATTAAAGACTCAATTTTGTCGAAATGGAAGTGTCCTCGTAAATTATTGTCAAAAATTGAGACAGTCTTGCGGCAAACGCCCGAAAGTCAGAAAAAATGTCGTATATTAAAAACCGAACGAGGGAAAATGTTGAATTTGTTCACTGTTCAGCTATCTCTATAGGCTCCATTGACGTCACTTATTGTGGAAATATAACCTCAATCGCTGTGGGAAAACTCTGGCTCTTTTTTTTTTAGTGGCAGTAGCACTGTCACAATTTTGTATCATAAATTTACCATTACTAGCTGAGGTTCCAGGCCCTGCCCGGGATAAATCGGTTTGAGTATTGGTTTCAGTTCTGGGTAGTTATTATGTGTCAAGACCGGATTTAATTCATAAGAGTAAATTTTTGCGAGAGCAGTAAGTAATTTTTAGAAACGTAATTATTGTACGAGCCAGCATAACTTGGCCTTGAGCTGGTCTCGTGGACAAGGTGTTTTGAACAGTTTTTTCCCTGATAGATAGACAGAAGGTGGGGAAGGATAGAGGGACAGCGTAGGTGTGCATGACTGAGCACTTGTTGTATCTCGTGTTTTGAACTAGGGGTAGTAAAGAGGGAAGGGGTGAGTAGGAATTAAATGTTATTGAGACGTCTGTTGACGTACAGAAAAACCGTGATCCAGAGTAAAAGCTCGGGGTTTTGAACATGTTAAGAATTTATTGCTATAAAATTTATATTATATTGTATTGAAGTAATTCGACCTTTGATGTCGACCCAAGGTCGTTGCGTAGGGCTGTTACTTAAAATAACTCAGTTCGGCAGCTGAGCTAGAAGTGGTTGCACCAATCACAATCCAGGAATTAGACGGTAAGCTGCAGATGCAGTCCAGTATTTAAGGCCATACAGAACTTAGTTCTGGGCCACATGTAGAAAATCCATTTACGAGGTGGACGGCGATAGTCCTCAGCCAGATGAGGGACATGGAGACGCAGTTGAGCAGTCCATTGTGAGGGGCCTGATTTAAAGCTCCAGAGCCTAAGCTACTTGGTTTGATATAAACCCACAGCGTTTACATCCAGCGCTCTCACTCCCAGTGAGGGCCGCATGGTGAGAGTCTATACTAATTTGTAATGATGAAAGTGAACCGTTCTACTTACTTTTGAAGACAGTTTCAGAGCTACCGCCAGACAACGCATGGTTGTACAAGCATTCTCCATGGCGTGTCTAGAGGAAATGTCCACATCATAACATGTCTCATTGAATTAATAGAATTTAAACTGTTAAATCTGTCGCCACGTGCGCGGATTCTATTTGCCATATAACTCATATGACCTGCAAGTAGTTAGATTGAATTCGTTAGTCTTTATAAAAGCTGTAGTTCCATTAGTTAGATTCAGTTGCCTTTGAATTGATATATATATTTATAATTATATTTGTTACATTAATTCCTGTAATTAAACTGCTCTACAGTTCTGCTAAAATTGAAAGCAATTGATTTATTTAGTTTCTAGAGTGCAAGTATTTATTTTTGTGTGTTCGTCGATTGTGGGAGCGGACCTCGAAAGAGTGTCAGTCGAAATATCCCCATGTAACCCACACCGCGACACTGGAGGGGACACTACACGACATTGTTTAGTTTATAGGTTATTTAGATTGGAGTATAATATCGGTTTTCTCTTTGATTAACTTTTGTTTTTTTTTTCAGTTTCAGTGCTCACGTGGTCTTCACGTTGAGCTACTTTAATTACTTCATTGTATTTAGTTTTGTATACTGCTTTCTTTCATTATTTGTTCCACATATTTCCGGCTCTCCCATTGACCCGAGGATCGAGGCCAAGGAGACTTCAACATAACTAAACGAAGAAAGACAAACGTACTGACTGGAGTATACGCGGACGTCAACCGTTTTGTGGCGCGCTGCGATGTGTGTCAAAAACGTACACCCAAAGGTAAGGCATCGCGCGCGCCCCTACAGGAAATGCCTCCAGTCTCAATCCCATTTCAGCGGGTCGCGATTGACTTGGTGGGCCCTCTTACTAAATCAGATAGGGGCCACCGTTTTATTCTTTCGGTCATCGACTACGCGACGCGCTGGCCTGAGGCTATTCCCTTGAAAGACATTACGGCTGACCATATCGCTGAAGCGCTTATGGCTATTTTCTCGCGAGTCGGATTTCCCGGCGAGATTCTTTCCGACAGAGGTCCACAATTCACCTCTGAACTATACAAAAAGGTGCTGGAGTTAGCGGGCATTAGGCAGAAATTAACGTCCCCCTATCATCCGCAATCAAACGGTTGTTGCGAGCGGTGGAACGCGAGCATGAAGGCAATGTTAGCCCGCGTATCTGCCGATAGACCAGGAGACTGGGACCGTCAGCTCCCCGCTATTCTTTTCGCCTATAGGGAACTCCCACACGCGTCCACGGGTTTCTCCCCATTTGAACTATTATACGGACGTAAACCACGTGGCCCGATGGCCATTCTTAGTCAATTGTTCACCGGTTCGGAAACCGATGATTATGATACGCGCTCCGCGTATCAATATGTTGTCGATCTCCGACAACGAATTATTAATGCATGCAAAACCGCTCTGCAATTTGCATGCGCTAGAGCGAGTTCTTCAAAATTTTATCGCGATCAGGGCGCCCAAATGCGCGCCTTAACCGTCGGAGATCTGACACTTGTACTTTTGCCTCAAACGCAAAATAAACTCCTTCTAACGTGGAAGGGACCATATAGAGTCCAAAAGAGACTCTCCAGAGTCAATTACTTGATAGACATCCGCGGGCAGCAAAAAGTATTCCATATTAATATGCTCAAAAAGTACCTGCCTAGCGATGATCGTCGTCGAGGCGACTCCGTTCATGTCATCGCAAGGGCCAACGCGGCTTTAGTTACTGTCGACGACGAGGACCCGTTAAGTATCGACAGATCCTTGCCCATATTACAAGCCTCCGAGAGCATCAGTGATATTAATATCAGTGATGAGCTTACGCCGTCTCAAAAACAGGACCTTACGGACCTGCTCCAAGAATTTGCGACAGTGTTCACTGACCTGCCCGGTTGTACGTTTTTAGTCCAACATGTAATCCGTCTCCAGACAGACGTGCCTGTTTTTGTAAAACCGTACCCGTACCCGCTGCACGCTCACGAAACAATAATCACCGAGGTACGTGCAATGTTACAATTAGGCGTAATAGAGCGGTCTACAAGCCCTTATTGCTCGCCCATTGTGTTAGTCAAGAAGAAAGACGATACCGTGCGCTTCTGCATTGACTATAGAAAGCTCAATGCTATTACCATCTATGATGCGGAACCCATTCCCAATCAGGAGGACCTTTTCGCGCGGTTATCTAACGCCACTATCTTCTCTAAAATAGACTTATCCAAAGGATATTGGCAGATTCCTCTCGAAGAGGATAGTAAACAGTATACAGCCTTTCAAACCCCTTTGGGTTTAATGCAATGGAAATATATGCCTTTTGGACTGGTTACTGCACCAGCAACTTTCGCGCGCATGATGAACATCTTATTAAATGAACTGCGCTGCGTGTTATCCTACTTCGATGATATATGTATTTTTCAGACCGATTGGGCTGGCCACTTGATGGCCCTTCGTGAAGTCTTTGCCACTCTTCGCCGAGCTGGCCTTACCGCGAGGCCCAGTAAGGTCTTCTTGGGCTATTCCCACATAAACTTCTTGGGTCATACCATAACCCGCGGGGTTCAGACTCCAGACAATCGCAAAATATCCACTATTTTGAAACTTCAACCCCCTAAAACTAAAAAACAAGTCCGTAGCTTGTTGGGACTTTTGAATTACTACAGGAAGTTCATACCAAACTTTTCTTCCCTTTCAGCCCCGTTATCTGATCTAACGAGGAAGAATTTTCCAAATAAAGTCGTCTGGACGCCTCAGTGCGCTGATGCCCTTCAGACTATTCAGAATTTATTTTCTACTTTCCCCCTGCTTGTTTTACCAGATATTCGCCAGACCTTCGTCGTCCGTACAGATGCGTCGGATAAAGGTATCGGCGCCGTGTTGCTCCAAGAGCATGAAGGTTCCTTACGTCCGTGCTTTTACGCAAGCCGGAAGCTACTTGATAGAGAGACTCGATATGCGATTATCGAACGTGAGTGTCTCGCGATTGTTTACGCGGTCGATGCATTTTCTCGATATTATTAATGTCCGAATTTATAATTGAAACGGATCATCGTCCATTACTATTCCTCAAGTCGAACAGAGCGAGAAATGCGCGACTTACCCGATGGAGCCTTGCGCTCCAGGAATACAAATTTACCATTAGAGCTATACCTGGGAATGATAATCTACAAGCCGATGTGTTGTCCCGGTTAATTTAGTATCATTATATAGTCTGTAAACATTGAGGTTGAGCATTTTTCACCTTATTCGGAGACCGTGGATGGTTTCACATTATTTGTCCTACAAGTTATGGGCATACTTTCTCAAAATTTATGTGATTCCTTTATCCACTAGCGTCCATTCTGACCAAGACCTGAGTTCCAGACAACCTTGACGCCTTTGTCTGCGGGTCAATGAGATGAGGAAATGGCAAACCAAGGGACCAGACCTACTGCTGCCAGGATACCATTACGTTAGATTAACCATTGTTTGTACATGTTATATATGTCATAATTACGCTCAGTGAAGCTATGAGCTAGATGCTCAATATTTTAAGTCTTTACAGTATGTCTTTGTGAAATAGGTTATCACTTTAATTGTAACGATATTGTTACATTACATATATTACACTATACACAATTACCACATATATTATAGAACGTCGCATATGTCCTTCAGAATGCACGTTCTCAACAATTTTTTTCATGACTTTCAGTTAACGCTATAGTTTTTCCATATGGCTTCCAAATGTATTCTGACTTAATGACTTTAGTACACATTGTGTCGTTCAAACCCTAAGTTTTCACTGGGGTGGGGGATGTGTCAAGACCGGATTTAATTCATAAGAGTAAATTTTTGCGAGAGCAGTAAGTAATTTTTAGAAACGTAATTATTGTACGAGCCAGCATAACTTGGCCTTGAGCTGGTCTCGTGGACAAGGTGTTTTGAACAGTTTTTTCCCTGATAGATAGACAGAAGGTGGGGAAGGATAGAGGGACAGCGTAGGTGTGCATGACTGAGCACTTGTTGTATCTCGTGTTTTGAACTAGGGGTAGTAAAGAGGGAAGGGGTGAGTAGGAATTAAATGTTATTGAGACGTCTGTTGACGTACAGAAAAACCGTGATCCAGAGTAAAAGCTCGGGGTTTTGAACATGTTAAGAATTTATTGCTATAAAATTTATATTATATTGTATTGAAGTAATTCGACCTTTGATGTCGACCCAAGGTCGTTGCGTAGGGCTGTTACTTAAAATAACTCAGTTCGGCAGCTGAGCTAGAAGTGGTTGCACCAATCACAATCCAGGAATTAGACGGTAAGCTGCAGATGCAGTCCAGTATTTAAGGCCATACAGAACTTAGTTCTGGGCCACATGTAGAAAATCCATTTACGAGGTGGACGGCGATAGTCCTCAGCCAGATGAGGGACATGGAGACGCAGTTGAGCAGTCCATTGTGAGGGGCCTGATTTAAAGCTCCAGAGCCTAAGCTACTTGGTTTGATATAAACCCACAGCGTTTACATCCAGCGCTCTCACTCCCAGTGAGGGCCGCATGGTGAGAGTCTATACTAATTTGTAATGATGAAAGTGAACCGTTCTACTTACTTTTGAAGACAGTTTCAGAGCTACCGCCAGACAACGCATGGTTGTACAAGCATTCTCCATGGCGTGTCTAGAGGAAATGTCCACATCATAACATGTCTCATTGAATTAATAGAATTTAAACTGTTAAATCTGTCGCCACGTGCGCGGATTCTATTTGCCATATAACTCATATGACCTGCAAGTAGTTAGATTGAATTCGTTAGTCTTTATAAAAGCTGTAGTTCCATTAGTTAGATTCAGTTGCCTTTGAATTGATATATATATTTATAATTATATTTGTTACATTAATTCCTGTAATTAAACTGCTCTACAGTTCTGCTAAAATTGAAAGCAATTGATTTATTTAGTTTCTAGAGTGCAAGTATTTATTTTTGTGTGTTCGTCGATTGTGGGAGCGGACCTCGAAAGAGTGTCAGTCGAAATATCCCCATGTAACCCACATCGCGACATGTATTATTATACCAGCGGACCGGAGGATGATAAATCTTGCAAATTATTTATACCGAGTCCAATTGTACAACTGACTCTAAGTCACATTAATAATGGCACTTGGATAAGACGCAAAGACTAACCGACTGTTACACCACAATTCCAAACAGAATATGGGATAAATTTGATTTTTGACTAGCAGTGTGTTAACAGAGTCGAAGATCAAAATTTCCAATTATACTTTTGAACTTCAGTAAACGTGAATGTGCTTGTTTTGCTACGGCTAAAAAATAAATTTAACTTAATGCAATTAAAGACTCAATTTTGTCGAAATGGAAGTGTCCTCGTAAATTATTGTCAAAAATTGAGACAGTCTTGCGGCAAACGCCCGAAAGTCAGAAAAAATGTCGTATATTAAAAACCGAACGAGGGAAAATGTTGAATTTGTTCACTGTTCAGCTATCTCTATAGGCTCCATTGACGTCACTTATTGTGGAATTATAACCTCAATCGCTGTGGGAAAACTCTGGCTCTTTTTTTTTTAGTGGCAGTAGCACTGTCACAATTTTGTATCATAAATTTACCATTACTAGCTGAGGTTCCAGGCCCTGCCCGGGATAAATCGGTTTGAGTATTGGTTTCAGTTCTGGGTAGTTATTATGGACCTGCTTCATCTGGCCTGTTCCTATTGGTTTATTTTATTTTTGTTTGTTTGTTTTTAAATAAGTCTCACTGCTCTGCCTTTGTGAGCTGACACCCTGCACATCCCGTACAACAGCACGATTTGCGCACGGGTTAGTTTGTTTGATAGTGAACACATCGCAGGAAGTGGTAACGAAACCTTAAAATGGCGAACCATGACTCGAAATAGATCTAAATGATGGCGAAACAATAAATTGCCAATAAAATAATTAAAATGACTATGAGCGTCTATGTGTGTGAAACTGAAAGTTTGTATGGATGAGAGTGTGCGTGTTTTAGTATGAGATTTGGAAAGTGTATGCATGAATTATTGATGCAATGTACAGCGCATTGAGTAATAATTTTATTAGAAATGGGCTATAGAAATTCTATTTATTATTATTATTATTAAAAAAAAACTACACCGATTTGAGACTTCTATTAAAAACTGTGCATCCTTACATCCATTCTGATGCACCATATAAAATTTGAAGTCTGAGTGTTGAGTGGTTCAGAAGCCTTTTGCAACGAAAAATCTGAAGTTCACAAATATATATAGTATAGATATCAAACATTCTTTTCACGAAATACGTCATGGACTACGCCCCCGATCACCGCGCAAATTGTGTGCACGATTTTTTTAGTGATGCGAAGAAGACAGTGTCTCATTTTATCCTTTCTCATAATCTTTGATTAGAGTAAGATGATACTTGAAGATGTATCTGGCGTTACTGATAGAACACTACCACGGAGACTTCTGTGTACTTCTGCATCAAAGTACTCCGAAATTTGCTATAAAACACCAATTATTACGGGCGATTTGAGTGGAGTAATCGATATCAGAAAACCAGAAACATCCCCGATTCTAAAATCAGTCGGGGCTCACGAAGGCTGAAAATAATGTATCTCCAATGTAATCGAATGTAAACTTCTGGGGTGTTCTCGATCTCCATATCAAGGGAATATTATTCCTGTTAATGCCATGATTATTTCCGGTGTCCAGTGAAATTTTCACGCCGGGAGTACATTATCGTCAGAGAGATTTCTATTCAGAATTTCCACGGTTCATTTAGTGTTGATACCCCGATAGTCGTTTTTAGCAGGTAATGGTCCTCCTACACAATGTTATTTCTAATGAAGAAGTTGAATTTGCTGCCAAAACCAGCTATCGTCAGATCTTGACTTGGGTATGCTTCTGTGCACTAGATACTGGCAACTGAAGAAACTGTAAATATGATATAGTTAAAGGCCAATTGTTTGTTTGTTGTTTTCATGTGTGGAAATAGATCTTAATATCCAAATATTAAAAATAACTAGGCACATTACCTTTTATCTATCTATCTATCTATCTATCTATCTATCTATCTATCTATCTATCTATCTATCTATCTATCTATCTATCTATCTATCTATCTATCTATCTATCTATCTATCTATCTATCTATCTGTCTGTCTGTCTGTCTGTCTGTCTGTCTGTCTGTCTGTCTGTCTGTCTGTCTGTCTGTCTGTCTGTCTGTCTGTCTGTCTGTATGTATGTATGTCTGTCTGTCTGTCTGTATGTATGCCTATCTATCTGACTATCTGTCTGTCTGTTTGTCTGTCTATCTATACTAGATTCTATCTATTTATCTAAGAGTCTGTCTGTGCATATATCTATCCGCGAACCCATCCATCCACCCATCCTTCTGTTTGTCTGTTTGTCTCTTTCTCCCTCTCTCTCTCTCTATCTTTCTCTCTCTCCTCTCTTTTTCTCTCTCTCTCTCTCTCTCTCTCTCTCTCTCTCCCTCTCTCTCTCCCTCTCCCCCTCCGGTGTACGCACAGGTTTAACGTATCTCTCTTTGTTTTAAAACAAAAGCTTATCAACCACATGGGAAAAGTCCTGACATCTTCTTTAACAGTCCAGAGTGCTACGGGCTTCCCTTTTCTCACCCTTATCTTCTAAGACTTTCCCCGTACCTCTTTTTCCTTATGCATATTTTTTTGAATCTCCAGAGTTCTTAAACTGTGAACGTCAAAATTGGGCCAAAAAGAAAAAGTTGTATGTAGCGAAGCCCCGCGTGAGAAATAAAACCCAAACGATACAAAGCAAACTAAAGAGAAGACAGAAAATACACAAATTTTCGCTTCGATTCTACACATTTCCTGTTGAAATCTTTTATTGTTCGATTGTTGTTGTCTTTTCCCGCTTGAAAAAGGCGAAAACCGAAAATTGTATGTATTTTCTGTCTTCTCTTTAGTTTGCTTTGTATCGTTTGGGTTTTATTTCTCATGCAGCGCTTTGCTACACACAACCTTTTCTTTTTGCCCAATTTTGACGTTGCTTATAGTCCTGCTGCGACCCCAGAGTTTTCTGTGATTTTTATAATATTTCGACAATTATTAAACTGTGTATGGATTTTACATGCCGAGGCCATGTCTAATGCTGATAGCGCGCACTGAGTCAAGTCTGTGTTACGTCTGTTCTGTCTCAGTGAGCGAGGTCACTCATTCTAACAGCTGAATCAAGACAGCTTTTTAAGAATTCAAGATGGCGGCGTCTCTATGGCAACGAAACGGCTTTAATGATTTTTTTTTTTTTTAACTTTATCTGCTGATTGAAACCTGCTAAATGCATTGGTATTGGTTGAAATCAGTTGTGACGGAGAATGATAAGTCATACCCAGGTGCCGCCACTGTGTATGGGTTTTTAGAGAGTATGTATGTATAGAGAGGTTTCACTACTGGTCGATTTACACTGTGAGACACGGGAGGCGCCGCCAAACCACTGTTAGCATGAAGCGGAAAGTAGGTCGCTGCTGTAAACAATACCCGTTTGTGCATTTCCATGGGGCGTAAGAGCTTACAAACGGCTCTAAATAGTTTTAATCAACTCGAAAATATGAACAAACCACAGTAAACAGATACGCACACTATCTTTGGTAAAGCCGGTCTCTTTCAATTCTTGTTTACCGCAGCGACCTTGTTTCGCGATTTGGCGGAAGTGAGATCTCTCTATAAAAATACAAACTCGCTGGCAAATTCGCATCTAGTACGTAATGGCATGATCGGCGCTTCCTTTCATAAAGATAGCAGAGTATGGGACACCGAACTGGCAAAGAGTTTTAATATACAATTTTGCCAACTTTGACCGTTAATGACTTCTAAAAGTTACCGATCCGAGACTGCTATCACATTTGTCTGTCTCCTACTGACCAAGCTCTATCGTTTGGCCCCAGTATCAATTTGGCCCCGTTGGTAGACCTCTAAAGGTATGCCAATTGATACACTAAGTGAGGCACGGGGACACGGTGGTCTCGAGGCAAGGTCCTCACCTCACAAGCCGAAGGTGACGGGTTCAAATCCCGGTCGGTGAAGGCATGTTGGAATTTGGGGATTTCTCTCATATTTTCATGTCCCTGATCCTAAGGTAGATAGGACCGAACACCTAGCCTTCTCGGATAAGGACGAAAAATTGGGAGGACCCGTGTGCACGTTGCGCACGCTAAAGCCACCTTGGCAGTTGGAAATCGTGAAGAGCAGGCCGTACAAGACCGCTGCCCTGGCAAAATTGAAAAAAAGCTAATCCCTACCACAACAACAAAAATAAATCAAGAAAAGTGATGTGTAAATGCCAAGGTCAGCGAACCTCCTAAAATAGAGACCTAAACACACACAGTGAGTGAGACAAGATTTTTGTTTCGGACTCATCGCTCCTGGAGGTCCCGTCCAACTCCATAATCCACCAACCGATACACAAAAAACTTGACTCAGTCCACCAACAGGCGAAGTTCCCTCGGGCGAAGACGTGAGTGCCCTTTGCATAGATTAATGTGACCTGCCTGAGACACAGAATACCGAAACGGACCATTCCTTCTTTCACTATTTGTCAAGTTGCGCGCGTATAAACACGGTGTGTACTACTCACAGAACTCTGTAGTACTACTCGTTCAATTACGAAGGGGTGTGGTGCGAATTGTTGCATTGCTTACATGGATGATACGCGCGCAAAATTGACGAATTGAACCGTGTAGGCATCTTGTGTCTCGGATGTGACCTCATTAGACGAAAATAGCTTCACATTTTATAGTTCTGGTTCATTTGGCACGGCGTCCAGTGCAAGATACTGGTGCGCACCATTTCACACTAACTCGGTACAACCGGAGAATTCCCATAATTACTTTCATGAGTGCAGTTTTCTGTTTGACTTGGCGTGAACATAATTATATTTTGTTCTTCGCATTTATAACTCTCATCAAAGACACTAGAAACGATAAGATTAGACAGTCCCTTCTCCACACCTCTAAAAAAAAACGTGCACACAATTTGCGAGCTGATCGTTGGCGGGGGGGGGGGGGGGGGGTCATGGCGCACTGGTAGACATTGTGATGAATTAATGATGCAGATTTGTGACAGTGCTGCCGCAACTAAAAAAAAAAAAAGCCAGAGTTTTCCCATAGCGATTGAAGTTAACATTACAAAATAAGTGATGACAATCAAGGCCTACTGCGATAGCTGAACAGTGAACAAAATATAATATTTTCCCTATTTAGCTTTGTAAAATATGGCCCTTTTTTATGGCTTCTCCGCATTCGCCACACGGGGGCGGTGCCAAAATCTTTGAAAGCTAAAAGCACTAGTCGTCTCATCTCATCCTGTCTAGTATTTTTGCTGTGACTGAGAAAATAATTTGAGATGGATGGAAAGTAAAAGCCCAGCAAAAAAGCTTACGGAAATCCGACGCCTAGAAATGACTTAGCACCTAAAGAATAACATCGCTCCCACCTTGGAACGACATCGCGCCGACGTCAGTTGGATGTAGAGCAACGGTTATTTCAATAATTCTATCAAAGTTTTGTAAATCCAATTCAGATCTACTTCGAATATTGAAGTGGGGGTTTCTGGCTAGGGTAGTATAGGATATCTATGTACTTTGTTGTTGCTGTTGTTTGTTTGTTTATTCGTAATGCTTGGTCTGTGTGGATAAATGTAATTGTATGTAGTAAAGGCACGTTTTTTTTTTTCTGTGTTTTTCTTCTTCCCATTGCAAAACAGTGTTCTGTGGTGACCATATCTATCTATCTATCTATCTATCTATCTATCTATCTATCTATCTATCTATCTATCTATCTATCTATCTATCTATCTATCTATCTATCTATCTATGTATCTATCTATCTATCTATGTATCTATCTATCTATCTATCTATCTATCTATCTATCTATCTATCTATCTATCTATATCTATCTATCTATCTATCTATCTATCTATCTATCTATCTGTCTGTCTGTCTGTCTGTCTGTTTGTCTGTCTGTCTGTCTGTTTTGCCTGCCTGCCTGCCTGCCTATCTGCCTGCCTGTGTGTCTGTCTGTCTGTTTGTCTGTCTGTCTGTTTGCCTGTCTGTCTGTCTATCTCTCTCTATCTATCTATGTATCGATCTATCCATCCATCTATCTATCTATCTATCTATCTATCTATCTATCTATCTATCTATCTATCTATCTATCTATCTATCTATTTATCTATCTATCTATCTATCTATCTATCTATCCATCCATCTATCTATCTACATATCTATCCATCTGCATGTCTATCTGCCTATCTGACTTTCTGTTGATACTAGGTTCTGGTTTCATAAACATGACCCATTAATAATGACGTCGAATTGGACCATAATTGAAGTCACACTTAACTCAATCAGGCATGAAAACAACAGTTCACACATAGATAAAACACTGAAGAATCATAATCAACCAATGCCTCAGTTTAGACTGAAATCATTTTCAATGATAAAATTCAAAGTTAGCTGTATGCCATATTTTACCAAGATTCCATGCCCTGTTACTTCATGTAATAAGCCTGTTATTGAGTTATAATATGTTTGTGTAATGATACGTTAGATATGTGTACCATGTATTTGCTCTTAAACACTCTATGGAAGTGAATTTTCCTCATGGGATAATAAAGTAATTTTTATCTATCTTATCTTGTCTTGTTTATCTTATCTTATCTAAAAGTGCCAATTTCCCCAGCAAAGGACTCTGAATTTAATTGCTGGTTTGAGAATGTGCCTCATTAAATTTCTCAACATTACCAACCCCCCCCCCCCTCACCCCCCACCCCCACCCCCGTCGTGTGACCTTCTGTGGCTCACAATTTAAAGTTTTCCCTTAGGTATCAGAATTCACTCATTTTTCTTTAATCCTTAACACCAGTGATCCTCAGACTCTGATCTGGAACATTTTCTAGTTTTGATCATTCATTGAAATTGAAAACGTACAGACAAATGCAAATTTTAAAGTTAACTAGCATGACCCGGGATAAACCTGTGAACACGCCGCTCTACCTCTCTTTCTTTTTGTTCTAAAAAACTTCCCATATTCTACAGTAATTCTACAGTATTCTCCTTCTCCCCCTCTCTCTCTCTCTTCCTTTCTCATTCATTTCTGGTCGGGAAATTGCGCTCACGGAACTGAACGCGTCTTAATATCGTTTCCGGTGCTGTGGGCATATTACAGGAAGCCAAAACAAAGCTCATTGTATTTTACATTTTCACAACTTTTTATTATAAAATTGCCTGAAACTTGAGACAACACAATCGGTCCATACAAAAGCGGATTAGTTTGACATTTAAGAAATTTAATTTTAGACATTTAGACACTGTCATTTAGTCTGTAGCGTCGAGCAAATAAAGAGCCAAAATTGCACCACAATGAATCACTCCAGGCACTATTTTTTTCTTCTTTTTTTTTATAACTAGATGGATTTCCCGGCATTATCCGGGATAAACCTGTGAACCAGCCGTTCCATCTGTCTCTCTCTTTTTGGTTTAGAAAGCTTCCCATATTTTTTTACTACAGATTTTCATACCCACCAGAGCGTGTTCATTTCTGGTAGGGAAATTGCGCGCACCGAATTGAACGAGTATTATTACATCGTTTCCGCTGCGGTGGGCTTACTACAGGGAGCCAAATCAAAGATCATTGTATTTTACATTTTTACGACTTTTAATTTGAAAATACCTGAAACTTGAATCAACACAATCGGTCGATACAAAAGCGATTGGACTGGATTAGTTAACACTTAAGAAAATTAATTTTATAATTGTTTGAAACTGCCATTTAGGCTGTAGCGTCGAGCAAAAAAAAAAAAGGTCAAAATTGCACCACAATGAATTACTCCCGACACTATTTTTTTTTTAATAAAGACTAGATGAAATTCCCGGCATTATCCGGGATAAACCTGCGAATCCACCATTCTATCTCTCTCTTTTTTTTTTTGGTCTAGAAAGCTTCCCATATTATTCTACAGTTGTACTACAGATTTCATGCGCTCCAGAGCACTACGCGCTCATTTCTTATGGGGAAATTGTGCGCACCGAATTGAACGCGTATTAATATCGTTTCCATTGCGATGGGCTCATTACAGGGAGCCAAAACAAAGATCATTGTATTTTTACATTTTATCACTTTTTATTTTAAAATACCTGAAACTTGAATCAACACAATCGGTCGATACAAAAGCGATTGGACTGGATTCGTTTGACATTTAAGAAATTTAATTTCATACATTTTGAAACTGTCATTTAGTCTGTATCGACCAGCAAATAAAAGGCCAAAATTGCACCACAGTGAATCACTCCTGGCACTATTGTTTTGTTTTTTGTTTGTCTTTTTTTATAATAAGATACGTACAAAATGGGAATTTGGAAGTATTGTTAGCATGCCATAGAGGTGGCGATGTGTTGGTTATTTTTCACGGTGATTAATAAACACAACATGAGAAACTTGAAAGGACCGTTCGATATCTGATATCTCAATGCTAGCCCCACAGCATGACTCATGGAGATATTATCACCCCCAGACACCTATGACCCATTTAATCAAAAGGGTAATGAAGTCTGATCTGGTCATATGGTATCGTATTTTAGCTTTAATTAGGTTTGTTTTTCTTGCGTACAAATGGATTGTTACTTTATTTTATTAACTATTTATTATTTTTCTCAAAATAAGTTGCCAGACTGAAATAACCAGCATATATCTTCAATGAAACATTTAAATATTTCACACAAAAATGCAAGTTTTCAAACATCAAGACCATATCTTAAATATTAACAGTAGTAAAAATTATTATTCACTCACTGGTAGGTATCCTACTTGCATTTTGAGAACCACTGGTCTACAGTACCATTTGCCCTCAGCACCAGACATGACAGGGTCCAATTAAAATGTTCTCACCGTCCCCAGATGTTACAGAAAAAGTGAGAGAAAACCAAATTTAAGAATCCCACCCACGCAGACTCAAGAAATCTTTGGTACAGATGACTTTCATTCTTTCTCGGGAAAAATACACCGACTTGACATTAAGGCTTGAAACAGACCAAGGCTGTGTGTTGGTGAAGGAGCGGTGGCTCACCGTACATAAATTTTGCTTCGCACTACCACATTAGGCACTGCTCACATAGGAACCCAACAGGATGCAGCGGGCAGTGCGTATTGTGCCAGTATGAATGAAAATGTATGGGCGGGGAGCCACCGGCCTTTGGCCTGCACCAGCCTTGCTCTGTTTCACGTCTAAGCTGGTGGTACACTGACTCATGTCTGTTTCCTCTCGGTTTCCGTGTGAGATGTAGACTGTGGAATTGAAACAGAACCTCCCGTACTGACTGGACCGAAAGGAGTCTGTCCGGACACGGTGGTCTCGAGGCAAGGTGCTCGCCTCTTATGCCAAAGGTACCGGGTTCAAATCCCGGTCGGTGCAGGCATGTTGGAATTTTGGGATTTTTCTCATAGTTTACTGTCCCTGATCACATGGGAGGTAAGATCGAGCACCTAGTACTCTCGGCTAAGAACGAAAAACTCGGAGGGCCCGTGTGCACGTTGCGCACGTTAAAGATATCTTGGCAATTGGAAATCGAAAAGAGCAGGCCGAACAGGCCGCTACCGGGGAAAATTTAATTTAAAAAATCCCCCCTCCTCCCCCATCTCCCCCTAACCCCCCCCCCCCTCCCCGCAAAAAAAATAATAAATCCGCGGACCAGTGCTACACTGTGGCGACGACGTGTCTGCTCCAACTGTAACTGGACTGCAATGACACAAAGACAAAATTTCCCAAACTAAAAAATACAAAAAAGAGTTCGAGCGCGTCCAAACTTTCTTGAGACAGCTAACTGATAGAAAGGATCTGCGCAGTGAGTCAAGATAGTTTGGTCTGGGTTGTCGTTTGAGATATGGGCTGTAGAGTTAACGAGGAAGTCCCGCAATGTCGAGAACAAGTTTGTCTCACCAGCCAGTCCGGCTCGAAAAAAGTGTCTTGATTCAGCTGGCTTCTAGAGAGTCCTCGCACACTGTTTCAACTCTGTTCTGTCTTTGTTTTAAAAAGTATAGCCGCCTGACAAAATGCGGCACATTTCGGCACTACCTGATTCGAGAAAATCGTTAAAAGGCATCATAGGATCAATTTTATCGATTTTGCTTTTTCAGTGTTTTGAAAAGTTTAACATCTTTACTACTTCTTTTCCAATTGATAATCCTGTTCGAGAAGGGTAAATACCTCAAAATTGACTTTGAATTGAGTCATCATCAATACTTTTGACTGAAAGCTGAAACTTTAAAAGCGTTTAATCTGAAAACTGTGGTTGTGTCACTTCCCGTCTTTGAAAATCCATCTTCTTTGCTATTAAATTGCAGCAATAATTTTTTTTACCAAATGAAATGGCTTTCAATAACGTATGTGGTGATACCAATATCTCCATACCACCAAAATGCACGAATTGTTTCAGTTTGTTGGGCAGCTACAGAAATGTAGAACTATGGAGGTATGCAAAAACACGCGCATTGGCCAGATTGAAGAAAATCTGTCTCACTAGTCCAGAGGAGTCAAAAGTGTCCCAAGTGGGCCAATGGAACGAGAGAGCTAGTGCTGTGAACCAAACAGACTCAAAACTAGACTTGACTCGGTGGGTCACCATCCTAAGACTTAGATTCGCCACGTGGAATTCGGGCGAAGCCCATGGAATTTGGAAATAAATATACGACTCTAGTTCTTGTTGTTCCAACTCCACTTTTTCCACAACTGAGAAATTCCACCTTAAGCATTTTGAGGCTTTGGAATTATGATAAGGCATTAGAATAAATCGGAACTGTGAAACAGTTTGATAAGTGATACAATGCATTTTAAACAAATGGCAAAGTGCGTATTTGTTATACTTCTTGTACAAAGTAAAATAATCTCCAGTTTTCAGAAAATGGAGATAGAACAAACAAGAACTTATGTGGTCGGAAGCGGAACTGTCTTGTCTAAATGCGCCGTACCACTGTTCTGAACGTCACTGAAAGTTTCCTGAAAATAAAAGGAATTCCATACTCTAAGGGGCAATTCATTAGTTTGTCGACGTGGTTGTAACAACAATAGTAAAAAGGTTTTGTGTGACGTTAAATAGTTTATGACGGACTAGGAATTTCCGCTTCCGTTGAAATTTCGCTTTGCTGTTGTTGTTGTTGTTTAGTCCATGTCGGGCTTTGGATATAATTTAATTACAAAGACAAACAGAACAAATAGCGATTTGTGTTTACTGGTCATCTAAATAGCTTATACTGGAAAATTAATACCATGGTCTGGTTCCCTAACAAAGCCTTTCATTAATGAAACGTATCTTTTGAAAGCGTAGCGTGACAGCTGTGGAGTGGTAGAGTGATGAATTAAGCTGTGTTTTCATGTGTACGGTATCGGAAATGGTAACAGAAACGTCAAAAATCCATCAAGTAGTGAAAAGAAAGAGTGTTTTCATGATTGTGTATGGACCTGGCGTTTCTGTACACGTGAAAACATTATTTCACGAGTGAAAGCGAGTTTGACGTTTCCGTTTCGGTACACGTGAAAACCCAGTTTGGGGCTAGATATCCTGTGCTCAGTATGGTGAACGATTCATGCTTGCTGAGGTCCTTGTTTCCGGGGGTTCCTTGTCCTTGACAATTGCACTTCTATTTTCCTTGTTTTATTGTTTTTGTTCTGGTTTTTGTTATTTCTGTTGTCCTCTTGGCTTACTTAGCCCTCAAAAGGGCTCCTTGACGAGTTGCGCTGTTCTTCTCCTCGTCTTGGCCTTCTTTTCTTTCTTTCTTAGCCTTCAAAAGAGCTCCACAGAGGGCTGTAGTCATCCCTTTCGTCTTTTTTGTTTTCCTCAGGCCGGCGTCAAAGCTGAGGTTCAAAGCTCATGAGTGATTCAGAGCACAGGCCAAAACTTTATCATCAACCTTTTATATTCCTGTCCAGCAGAAATGTCAATTATCACCAGCCGAAAATGTTCATCTACTGTCTTTTCACATATGTGTTGCCGCCCGACAAAATGAGGCACATTTCGGCCCTGCCCGATTCAAGAAAATCGTTAAAAGGCATATTAGAATCAATTTTATCGATTTTGCGTTTTCAGTATTTTTTAAGTTTAACCTCTTTACTATTTCTTTTCCATATTATAATACTGTTTGAGCACGATACATTGAATCGCCATCAATAACTTTGATGAAAAGTTGAAACTTTAAAAGCGTTTTTCTCAAAACTGTGGTTTTTGTCACTTCCTGTCTTTGGGAGGCCATATCTTCTCTGCTAAATAAATTACAGCAATATTTTTCTATCAAATGAAAGAACTTTCAATAACCCATTTGGTGATACCAATATCCCCATACCATCAAAATGCATGAAGTGCCACATTTTGTCCGGCGGCTACACATAATATTTATGTTTGTCTAGCGGCTCAATGATTCGGGTCTGCTTGGCAACTCTATTCGTCAGCTAAACTGATGACAGGGAAACGTGTCGGCTTCTCATTAAAAAAAAAACAAACGACAACAAAAAGAAACACTCGACTGGCAGTAAGTCGTCCTTTTAGAATGACAAGGTTCTATCTCCACTTTTGACAGAACTGAGTTACTGAACTACACACTACTTCCATGGGTCTTCTCCATTGCGTGTCATAGTATCAAAGCAGAATCGATGTGTACTTTGTAAGTATTCTAAAAATAAAAAAAATAAAAACTTTGCTCTAAAAGCTATGATCCTATGAAACTTCAGTCTTCGAGTTCTCAAAAGTTGTGGGAGGAAGTTCGACCCTTGTCAATCTGAAGCGACGAAGTGGCATGAACTTAACCGAGGTCAGTAGGCTAACCATTTGACTATCCACTTCACAGATACAATTTCTAATACATCACAAAGCGAGGCACCGGAATCCTTAAATAAAAGCCACAAAGACTCGAAGTATAATGCTTAAATTTGAATATAATTTGTAGTCTGGCATCCCTACGGCAATCTGACGTAAGTTTCTATAGGAGGTCCGTAAAATTGGTCGGATCACCATGTGGACAGATTTCCTTCATCAAACCGACGTCGGCACTATGTCGTAACCAGAGGATGATGCCATTTTTATGAGATAACGATGTAAAGCCTATGCCTCGCTTTTCCTTAGAGTTGCTAGATGGGGTGATAGTTTATACCCAAAAAAAAATCGGTATAATTTGACATTTATTCCCATTTTAAATAAAGTTTTAATCATGAACATTAAGAAAAGACATCTGCATTCTTACGTAAAAAGATTGTGTGCAGTGCACCAAAATCGAAAGTTTACAGTGACATGAGGCGGGGGTGAACTACTTCCAGCACTCGTCTGCAAGGCTCGCCTCGCAACACTCAACCAGAAAAACACGTGGAAAAAGAACAAACATTTAAGAAAATATCTGGCCTTGTTCTCAGCATTTTTCTTTGTTCAGTTTTCCTTTTACATGTTGACAAAACAGAACTACATTATATCAGTCATGAACAATTGAAGGCGTTAGAATTTGAAGGGATCTAAGTTCCATCGAAGACTCCTGGGCATCTCCTACAAAGATCATTTATCACGAACGAAGAAGTTCGGAATAGAATCAGGCAAGTCACTGGGCCCTACGGAGACCTGTTGACCTTGGTCAAGAGACGCAAGCTCAAATGGTATGACCATGTCATGAGATTATCAGGGCTTGCCAAGACATTCCAGCATGACACAGTGCAAGGAGGGAGAAGGAGAGGCAGACAGAGGAAGAGATGGGAGGACAATACCCCAGAATGGACGAGCTTGAGGTTGAGCGATACAATCAGGAGGTCAGAAAACCGAGAGGATTGGAGGATGCTGGTTGCCATATCATCTGTGGCCTCCCTAACGGTCCACAAGACTACGGGAGAGAGAGAGGAGAGAGAGGGAGAGAGAGAGAGAGAGAGAGAGAGAGAGAGAGAGAGAGAGAGAGAGAGAGAGGGGTGCCATTTGACTGTGTAGCATCTGCGGGCTACCCCTTGCCCTCCCCCGGTTTTGTTGTTGTGCTGGTGGCTGAGCATGTGTCCACTACTTTTTTCATTTTATTGTTGACAACCGCCAGAGTGTACTGTACTCCGTGACCTGACCTTCTTTTCTAGTGAGTAGTTTTTTTCCTCGCTCGCTTGTTGTCAGGTGTTTTGACTCGTTCAGTAAATATTAGTATGTTCCCGAATATTCGATAACGTTGTGGATACGAATGGTTACCCCAGATTTGGCCTTGGGTGATGTAACCTGATGACGTATTGATGCGTGATTGGTTAGTTTGTGCGAGGGCAAAGGTAACGTTTATTTCGGGAACTTTCTGTAGGAATGTTTATATATATAGACCTGTGTGAGTGGTTGGTCGGTGAGTAAGTGAGTTTCCTTTTGTGTGGCGTAGATATTTAGTTTCGCTGGTGTCTTCCTAGTAATTTATTGTTCACTATACAGTTATTAAACTTTAGTATTATTTAATCTATCGTCGGATCTCGTGTTTATTTATTTTACAGCTGTAATAGTTTCGTTTTCTAAAGGGTTGTAGTTAGATCAACTAACTCCCCCCTACTATAACGTGCTAGAACAACCTCAGCTGTTACAGACTGCTTTTGAGAAAAAAAAAGTAAAACCAACTTCACTGCAGTAAAAACCAGTCCTAAACTCAACACTTCCCCTCCCTTTTCAAAAGGGTCATCCCAGAGCCTTCCCAAAAAAAGCCCTTGAAGGCAGTTCTAACCCCCACCCTTAGCTCTATAGTATGGTGATGATGATGATGAAGTAGCATTGAAGAGACAGGTGATCAATTATTCCGTTTGTCTCTTTAAGATTGATGAATTAAATTCACTAAATTGATTTATGAATTCAGTAAAGACAAAACCAGTTGAATACAGTCCACGGTCTTTTCAATGCTAATTATTCTTTTTTCTTTCTTCTTTTCCGTTCGTAGAACGGGCATGTTACTGGTAATAATAATAATAATAATAATAATTTCATTTCTTTAAGGAGTTCATATGTCAATATTTCTCAAAAAAAGAGATTTGACATCTGCAGTTACGCAAACACTTGCTGTCGTGAATATAATATAGTGCTAATCCATTTGTACATAAAAATGTCTAAATAAATTGAATAATCATATCTCAGCCAGACATAGTGAGGAAAACCTAGGCATAAGATTGACGTCAAGTTTGCACATAGGAATGACATCGGTCCTACGTAGATAAGCTGGTTACGATGTTGCGCCAAGGTAGGTTTGATGTAGGGAATCCTTTCCTACAGTAATCCTACCAACAGTACGGAAATCGTATACAAATCTACATCAGATTGAGGTGGGAGCGCTGGCTGGGATAATATAATTATTTCCGCCTGACCAGAACCGACTTCAGTGCAGATTTGATTAGACGGGTAGCATTGACGTGATTGGGAAGAGATGGTGTCGTTAAAGACGAGATAGTGACGTTAAAGGCCGTGTCGGATTTCTGACATCGAAATATCAGATGCCGCAAGGACCTTTCATTATTCCTCATGCGGCGTTCATTTATTTATGGAGTAAGATAATAAAAAGGTTTAACGATGAAGGCTATTTACACTGCAGTGGTTCTCAACTTGGACAATAACGGTTCCAGGGGGCAAATTCAGAGTTTGGGGGGGGGGGGGGGGAGGGGGGTGGCAAAGAAAAGGGCGACAGCGGGGCCAAAATGTGAGTGTGCATGAGAAAACCAGGCTTAAGTCGGCAACATGACATTTTGAGTTCTGTACATATTATGAAAAACAAGACATTTCTGATAAATTGAAGTCAGTGACCCCCTCTAAAACAAGATTTTGAGAAAACGGCATTTAATCCTAAAAGTAGCAAGAGCCAATTGACCCATTAATATTGGAGTGATTGATGTTAGGAGACCGTAATCTAATAACTAAGCAGTTATAGAAATCATAGTGAGTAGCGTTCACTGCTCATCTACAGTTTAACCCTATAACATGCCACGGTCCCCCAAACAACAGCCAAGTTAGAAGTTTGTGTCGGACCCATATTTTCATTTCAAAGCCGTTTTTCTCAAAATCCGTTCTGCCGACTTAAGCCGGGTTTTCTCATGCACACTCACAAATGACGAAAAAGGCGATTTTAGGAGAGGAAAGGGGGGGGGGGGGCGGAAACGTAAATGGGGACAATTTGGGGGCAAATGATTTTTTTGTCAGGTATTACAATATTGGACAGTGTCTTGACAAAAACGTAAATGGGGACGATTTGGGGGCAAATGATTTTTTTGTCAGGTATTACAATATGGACAGTGTCTTGACAAAAACGTAAATGGGGACGATTTGGGGGCAAATGATTTTTTTGTCAGGTATTACAATATTGGACAGTGTCTTGACAAAAACGTAAATGGGGACGATTTGGGGGCAAATTATTTTTTTGTCAGGTATTACAATATTGGACAGTGTCTTGACAAAAACGTAAATGGGGACGATTTGGGGGCAAAAGATTTTTTTGTCAGGTATTACAATATTGGACAGTGTCTTGGCAAAAACGTAAATGGGGACGATTTGGGGGCAAATGATTTTTTTGTCAGGTATTACAATATTGGACAGTGTCTTGACAAAAACGTAAATGGGGACGATTTGGGGGCAAATGATTTTTTTGTCAGGTATTACAGTATTGGACAGTGTCTTGACAAAAACGTAAATGGGGACGATTTGGGGGCAAATGATATTTTTGTCAGGTATTACAATATTGGACAGTGTCTTGGCAAAAACGTAAATGGGGACGATTTGGGGGCAAATGATTTTTTTGTCAGGTATTACAATATTGGTCAGTGTCTTGACAAAAACGTAAATGGGGGCGATTTGGGGGCAAATGATTTTTTTGTCAGGTATTACAATATTGGACAGTGTCTTGACAAAAACGTAAATGGGGACGATTTGGGGGCAAAGGATTTTTTTGTCAGGTATTACAATATTGGACAGTGTCTTGACAAAAACGTAAATGGGGACGATTTGGGGGCAAAGGATTTTTTTGTCAGGTATTACAATATTGGACAGTGTCTTGACAAAAACGCAAATGGGGACAATTTGTGGGCAAATGATTTTCTGACAAGTGATTACAATATTGGAAAGTGTCTTGACAATACGGTCTGTTGTATTAACTTTCAAATTCACACTATCATGTCTGTTATTATAATAGTCTACCATGAAACATATCAAACTAACAAACCCGGTCAAGAACACGCAGTTCAAATTCCTGGCTCATTCAGAGTTGCTAGTAGCCGATAGAAGGACACGTCAGCCGGCCGCATGGGTTTTATGAGTAGAGAAAGCAAACTAAATGCATTTAATGAAGAAAGCTTTTTTTTTTTCCCTCAGGCTCATATATATATTTTTTTTTGATACCCCATTAGTGAGTCAGTCTAACTTGTTAAATATGGTTATGTTTAGACAATAATGTCAGTACTGTGACATCCTATTAGTTCGTCTTTTTCGTATTTTTTATGTTTTAGTTGCTGTTTGAAAAACAAAGAAGAAATGAGATCTTACTGAAAATGTTTGTTAGTTTTCTACTTTCCCATGGTCTATGTAGAACCTAGAGCTGAGCTCTTCCCACGTTCCCGCTTCATCAAAAGAAGCGTCCGTTGTTAGTCCTGATGCCACAACAGTAGTAAAGTCTCTAAACTGCAGAGGTCCGCTCTAAAGTGGCTGTTTATGTAAGTTCTGTTCCTGGCCTAACCAAATACCAACTGAAATGAGAGACAGTGGCATGGACAGAGAGGACAAGGTAATTAGCGAATAGATGATCGGAAGGGAGCAAAATCTTCTTAATGAATTTAGCAGTAAAAAAGGAGGAGGTTGTAAATTTGATTCTCGCACACCGAGACTGCCCCATAGCTTTCTCTTTTTCTTTATAATGAATAATCAAAATGCCTTTTGTCAGTATAATTATATACCTTTGAAAAACCTGATACCGTAACTTGCATTCAGTCTCTGTACACATAATTGCATGTTGGGGGTGGGTTTCTGAGTCGGGGTGTAATAGGGTTCTGGAAAAGAAAAAAGGGGGGGGGGGGGGGGGAGAAGGGGTATTTGAATCATTGTTATATTGGTGTATGCGACATTTTGCCGATTTTGAGGTTTTGGCATGAAAGTGGTTCTGTCACTCCTAATTTCATTACGTATAAGTGTCATTCCAACCTTTAGCCCGTTTGCCAACCTAACTTCAGTCCTTACTTTCTCGTGTACGAACGCACTTCAAGTGTGTTGCATTAGGGGAGCGTAGCGTACATCTACATAATTATCTAGCCTAACCCCGTCCTGGTCCTCAAGCTTAAATCTTATCGAATCCCTAACACTGCCCCTATCCTTCCAGTCAAAACACAGGAGGAAAACAAAAAGAAAAACTGAAAGAATAATTAATTAAGGCTGTTGTCAGGAGTATTTCAGGAGGACTCTAGCTCTGGAGTCACTAAAGGCTTTAAAATACGTACCCCGAACGCAAAAAAAAAAGAAACCAACCTTGGAGGACGTACGTACTTGTAACAAAATTCTTTCTCGAAAATATAAAAAAAATGCACATACAACAATATGGCAAATACCGAGGATTTGAGGTTTGGGGAGGGGGGGGGGGGGGCAGTGTGTGAAAAAGATAGAGAACATGTGACTTTGAGAGTGACCGTGGAAAGTGATCGTGTTTCTTCCGGCGAATCTGTGAAGCCTGCCTTCCTGACACATTGTTATCAGCTTATTTGCGTGAGCAGGATAATTGGCGGTTGATCTGTACGTCTATTTTGTCAGATACTTATCATGAACATGACCTAGTTTTTCGCGTGTTTGTGTTAACGTGAAAAATGCAGTAGATTTTAATTTGAAAACTGTATGGGATGCCTTGGTCTAGAGGCAAGGGGTTCGTCTCTCATGTCGTGGGTACTGGGTTTGACTACCGGTCAGGGCAGGCATATAGGTAGAATGCGCATATCCGCCATATTGGCTGTTCGGACCCACGCATCACCATGGCGATGATGGCATTGATCATGATTCATTAGCTGAGTTGCACTGCGAGCACTTAAGGCGTCGCGAACCAATCGGAGGCGAGCTGAAAATAGTTCGCCGCGGTAAACAATGACACGTGTATACGCACATGGGAGAAGTTCAGTCAATTCTGTCACTTCCTTTCTCTTGTTTACACGGATGGTAGAGAATCTGACCAGCTTGGATCCATCCTTTCCACCCCTGTCATAACAATCAGCTACAATGCAACCAGCAGGCATTTTAACCGCTTAGACATCTCGAAGTTACATTAATCAGCTGATCCATCCGCCATCTTGTTTGTCGGAAGAACAAAACAAAAACACTCTGTGACGTCATGACCATTCTACCTATTGGAAATGTGGGACAATTTAACAGAATGATAGGACATAGGGAGATCTTACCAGAAACGCCCAACACGCTTTTGCCGTGATGTGAAATCGAGTTTACAAAGCAGAGCACAATGGAAAAGAGATTTGTCATCTGCAGTTGTGCAAACACTTGCTGTCGTGAACATAAAGTTATAATCCATTTGTACATAAAAGTGTCTACTTAAATTGAACAATTATATCTCAGCCAGAAATTCAACTTTTACAGCTACACAGCAAGATTTATTGCACACCCAGTAGTTTATTTTGTGAATAAATCAAACAATAAGTAAACTACAAAAACGGACAAGTATATTTGAGACCAAAGGAATATATTAATATCATTGACATCTGATTATATTTCAAAGTCTGTTGTTGGGGAACAGTACCAAAGATGCTGCAACCGATAAGATGAGACACTCTCTTCTCCGCACCTCTAAAAAAATCGTGCACACAATTTGCGCGCTGACCGGGGACGGGACCCATGGTGCATTGTATAGGTAGAATGCCCATGACATCACAGAGTTTTTGTTTTGTTCTTCCGCCAAACAAGATGGCCGGTGGATCAGCTGATGAGTGTAACTTCGAGATGTGTCTAAGCAGTTAAAAGGCCTGCTGGTTGCATTGCAGTTGACTGTTGTGACAGGGGTGGAAAGGATGTATCGAAACTGGTCCGATTCCCTACCATCCGTGTAAACAAGAGAAAGGAAGTGAAAGAATTGACCGAACGTCTCCCATGTGCGTATACACACGTATCATTGTTTACTGTAGTGAACTCGCCGCCGATTGGTTCGCGACGCCTTAACTGCGCATTCTACCTATAAAAAGAATAGTTGACATAATGATAAATTAATGATTCTGACTTATTATGCTGCTACTCAGACTGAAAAAAAAAAGAAGAAAAAAAAGCCAGTTTTTCCCACAGCCATTGAAGTTATAATTACAAAATAAGTGACGTCAATCAAGGTCTACAGTGATAGCTGAACAGAAAACAAAATTCAATACTAACAAAATTCAATATTCTCCCAATTTGGCTTCGTAAAAGACTGCATTGTTCTTCAACGAATTCGCCTCTTGATGGTGGTGCAAAATCTGTGCACGATAAATGCGCCAGCTGGCTCATCTTATAGTATCTTGTTTCTTTGGTTGTACTCACTGTTCAGTTATAGCTTATGATGTAAAATTAATACTCCTTTATATAGTCATAATGAAATTAGATGAACTAATTCAAACACGGATCGCCAGCGACATGGTTGTGGGATGTAAACATGGATATTGGTGCAATATAAAACATGTTTGGCTTTCAAACAATGCCTGATGGTTTCGTGTTATTAATAGTTTATACTGAATTTTTCTATCTCAATCTGGCTCACGTAGAAGAAGGTTAGGAAAAGTACAAATTGAAACAGGCAAACATTCACACCTTGGTGGGAAATGTGTCGCTGGGTTCTATCATGAAACTGCGCCCGTGAAAATGCAGTATTGCAGCTGATGTAGTGGCGCATCGACGGACAATGGTTCCTTTGAGCGGCTCTGACATTGTGTGTGTCCCTGATCAAACAGCTCATGACCTTAGTGCTTGTTTGTTCTATCTACATTTTCTGGAAAAAAAAAAAAAAGTATGTAGAAGAGGTATAACAAATGTACACTTTGACACTTGTTTAAAATGCCTTGTGGCATTTATCAAGTTGTTTCACAGTTCCGATTTATTCTAACTCTTTATTATAATGGCTATTGATGGGGGACCGTAGACTCATTACAAAGCTGAATAGAGAAAATACTGAGATGTATTCACTGCCCATCTACAGCTTATTGTGTAAAATACTACGTTCCCATAACAACAGCAAAATACTAAAGCTGCAAACATTAATTTGACGTTGCTCAGTTGCGCAAAAAGTGGCATTGGTACAAACAAGAACTAAGATTGCGAATGCTGACACCTGTCTTTGAGATAACTAACTCCTCGTAACATCAACTAAAAAATATAAGTCCAGCTCGGTAATCTTTTAATTACCATATTATAGCACTCTATGAAAGATCTAACTGCACCTTCTTCACATCTGACGATAGAAAATTCTTTATTCACTAACCGAGAAAGGCGAACGAAATCGGAGAGATGAAATTGTCCTTCGTAGACTCCGTCTGGGTCATACTCATCTTATACCCCTTTTTTTTTTACTCAGAGGGGGAAGATCCCCCATAGGTGTGGCATGCAATAGCCAACTATTAGTAAAACATATTATGTCTGAATGTGTAGATTTCATGCATGTGCGCAGTCGGCACTATGTCCGCGGATCCGTGAAAAATTATTTTCTGACGCGGAGCCACAGTGTGTCTCGTCCTTTCTGAAAGAGGCTAAGTTCTATCAATCATTTAAAAACTTTTGCACAGAACAAAATTCTTTTGGAACTATGCAAAACAACTTTGAGAATTTTACCTATGTAATAAAGTTTATACGGAACTATTTAATTTTATCTGTTCAAATTAAATTGATGAAGCTATGAATATTCAACATAGTCAAGTACCCCAAATACACCGTCAAGTGCGCAATGTGGCCGTTATCGAGTCGACACTCAAAACCACTCTCAAACTCAGACTTGCCTGACTTGAGAAGAAAATGCTCAGTGGAATCTGGGACCAGTTCCCTACCTGCTGTATGTTAGATAAGCCACTGTACAGATAACGCACTTTTCTATCAAATGTTATGTGAACATGTTATGGGGAATTTGTATTTTCTATTGATTAAGGGAGAATGGAATAATTATCTCAAATATTTATATTATGCCTAATTTTATTATTATCATCTTTTCCTTAAGAACAGGATAAGAGATCATGCATTACCTCTAGTGCAGAGCTTCCACTGGCTACCGGCAGAAAAACGAATAATGTACAAACTGGCTACCCTGTATTACAAAAGTATGTACAAAAACGCCCCAACTTATTTACTTGATATTTTGGCTCCCTGTGTACCGTCAAGACATCTTAGATCATCTGCTGGCGCTAAAAAGTTTAAAATTCCTAAGATGTCTCAAAAGACAATGGGTGAAAAATCTTTTTCTTTTCAAGGGCCTCCGATTTGAATTCTCTGCCTCTGTCTCTGAGAGACTGAACATTTTATGACTTTTAAACATCAGCTGAAGAGTCATCTTTCTACACTCTGAATGTCCATTTTTTGTTTTCTCCTGAGTATGTCAGAGTATTGTGTGAGATTATATGACATAAATGTTGTAAAGCGCTTAGAACCTGGTTGGTAACGGGATGTAGTGCTATATAAATGCTATGTATTATTATTATTATTATTATTGTTGTTGTTGTTTTTTACATCTTAAACATTTTAAACAGGGGAGACCTGCAGACTAACAAGGAAGAATTCCTGCAGATTACGCGCACTAGCTAACTGGGTGTTGTTTTGTCTCCCTGAAGCTCAATATCGTGACGTCACAATCCAATTAGCCGGACAATCAATACCGGCTAGTGCGTGTACACGCTTACAGTATTGCAACTTTGATATCTAATGACAATTAGTTTGTATTTGTATTTTGCATACTTCTTTAATCCCGTGTGGGAAATTTGTCTCAGTGTCATTGCAGACCAATTACAACTGGCAGACACGTCGCCGCCATAGTGCAGCGTCGGTTGGCGTTTTTTTTCCTGCTTTGTTTGTTGTTGTTTTGTTTTTTAGACGGGGCGGGGGGGGGGGGTGTTAGGGATAAATTTTATTTAATTACCAACACACATACAAAGAAAATGAAAAGTAAGCTGTGCCACAGACAGAGATTAAAATTATTGATTGACTGAAAAACACACCACAGTTTAAAATAGAAAGAAAGGAAGATAAGAGAGAATGCTACAGCATTTTTAAAAGATGAACTTAAAGAGGGAAAGTGAGTGGGTGTGAGTGAAAATGAAGGAAAGGGGGGGGGGGGGAAAGAGAATAGAGAATCTGAAAGAAAATGTTAGACAGACTGGCAAGGGTTAAAAATACAGAAGGACAGGGGGTGAGCTGAGCGCAGGACAATGTTTGAGGGAAAGATTGTAAAGATTGAAAATATAGAAGGAAACAAAATAGGGTGAGTGCAACTACAACTTTAGACAGAGAGGATAAATGAGTCACTATACAGAAGACAGGTCAGGTCAGAAAAATCTGCTACTGGTAACATGTAATCCAGTACAACCTGTTTCATGAACTGGTACGCTAGCATGGTATCAGTGGGCGTGCACCTGTCGGTGCAAACGGCCAGGGCGGAGGAGGTTTCATCAAACCCAACGGCCACATGCTAGGGCACAATGTGACCCTCAGTATTTGAGTCCTTCATATTGGCCCCCGGTAGCGGTGTGGTCATAGGCTTGTTTGCCTAAATCACAGACGAAGAATTGAGCAAACTTCCCGGACGCAGCTTCGAAGCTGGCGGCAGCAGGCCAGTGGTTGATTGATAGGGCAGATGGCAATATACCGTCACTCTGGCCTGGATATCGTGACACAGAGCATCCACCAGTATTGGTGTTCTTTGGTTTGGGTCTTTCACCCTATTCAGTTGGGACTGCGAGGCTGTGGAGTAGCCTACAGGCAGCCGGTCAGGCAATATGACTGTCCCTCTGGCATCCTCCTGCACCTGGATACATTTCCAGTCGTCTTGACCCTGTCTTGCCACTTGGATAAGTTGTGTCCAGGCGAGAGAGTGAGTCTGATGTTTGCGCAGCTCTTTTTCACTAAAAACAAACTCTTTGCGCCAGTCTTAACACTCACCTCGTCTTCTATCATCTTTGTCTCGTCTTCTTTCCTCTCAAAATTCCAACAGCGATGGGCGAGTGCGGTGGCAGCAGGTTTGGATAGACTGGAAGCTGTTAGCACAGACCTACACGTTGGTGGCTGTGGGCTATGGTCGCTTCATCGTTGATTGAAGTGGAGGCGTGGGGAGGCAGCACCCACAGTAGCTGAGCAGCCTTATTTAAGGATAGCACTGCTCACCTCAACTGAGGAAGGGGCTAGAAAAGGTGCCCTAAAGAAAGCCCACTTCACATCACCCTGACTGGTATACCGCGACCAGTGGGGATCCCTTTTTGCGGTCGAAACAAAAAAAAATTCAGCTTACTCAGGCTAGGAGCCTGGAATATACGCACACTACAGGACAACTCAAACAACCCGGAAAGACGCACTGCACTTATTGCCATTGAGCTCAGCAGGTACAACCTGGACATAGTGGCACTCAGTGAGACCAGACTCCCTGATAGTGGCCAACTCAAAGAGCTCAGTGGTGGATACACCTTCTTCTGGAAAGGCAAGGGTGCAGTCGAACCGAGACAGCATGGTGTTGGGTTTGCAATTAAAAATGACCTTGTCAGAAACTTGCAGTCCATGCCAATTGAAATAAATGACAGGCTAATGACACTCAGGATCCCAGTTGGGAAAAGCCAGTCAGCCACCCTCATTAGCGCATATGCGCCCACCATGACAAACCCAGATGAAGCCAAAGACAAGTTCTATTCTGATCTAGAATCTGTCATATGCTCTGCCCCGGCAGCTGATAAGCTGATTCTCTTGGGGGACTTCAATGCTAGGGTTGGCTCCGAAATCTCAGCGTGGCCAAATGTTTTGGGCCCTCATGGAGTTGGTTCATGCAATAACAATGGGTTGCGCTTACTTACTTTGTGCGCTGAATTTGGCCTGTTCATTACCAACACAAATTTTAGTCTCCCCGTGAGAAACAGAACGTCATGGATGCATCCCCGCTCAAAGCATTGGCATCTCATAGACTATGTCATTGTGAGGAAGACTGACAGAAAGGATGTCCTTGTAACAAAGGCAATGTGTGGTGCCGAGTGTGGAACTGACCACAGACTCATTGTTTGCAAGCTCAGACTAACATTGAGGCGCAATAGACGCCCTCAAGGGAAAGCGCCACCTAAACGCCTAAATGTTTCAAAACTCTGCTCAGCTGAGAAACAGAGCGAGCTCTCATCAGAACTCTCCTCAAAATTGGATTGCGTGACTTTTGACCCTGAGAACATTGAACAGAGCTGGACTGACCTAAATACGACTGTACACTCTTGCGCCAGTAGCACAGTTGGTTTTCCTGTCCGCAAGCACCAGGACTGGTTCAATGATAATGATAATGAAATCAAAGTGCTCATCAAAGAAAAAAATAGTCTCATCCAAGCTCACTGCAGTGACCCCTCTTCCACAGCAAAAGCTGATGCACTGCGTGCATGTAAGGGTGTACTCCAGAAGAAGCTGAGGAAAATGAAAAATGACTGGCTTGAAGAGCGAGTAAGAGAAACTCAGAAATATGCCGACACAAACAACACTAGAAAGTTCTTTGAGAGCCTCCGAGCTGTGTTTGGACCATCCCGCTCTGGCACTACGCCACTTCTTGCGTCAGATGGTTCAACACGCATTGTTGAATTGAATGCCATAATTCAGCGTTGGGCAGAACATTTCGGAGGTGTGCTAAATCGGCCATCAAATATAAATACTGAGTCCATTGACCGCCTCCCTCAGACTCCTATTAATGCAGCTCTTGCCAAGCCATTCACAGCAAATGAGACACGAACTGCCACAAATCAGATGTCCTTTAACAAATCACCAGGCGTGGATTCAATTCCTGCTGAGGTGTATGCCTTCGGTGGAGAACAGCTTATTGAAAGGTTGTCCGAGTTGTTCAATCATATGTTGAAAGCAGGGAAGCTGCCACAGGACTTCAAAGATGCTTCAATCATCCATCTGTACAAAAACAAAGGGGACAGCCAAGTCTGTGACAACCATCGGGGAATCTCTCTACTTTCAATTGCTGGCAAAATATTGGCAAGAATGCTTCTGAATCGCCTTCTTGATCACCTCTCGTCAAATGACTTGCTTCCCGAGAGCCAATGTGGCTTTCGTAAAGAGAGGGGAACGGCGGATATGATTTTTGCTGCCAGACAGATTCAGGAAAAATGCATGGAACAAAATAAAGCGCTGTATATCACATTTGTTGACCTCACAAAAGCATTTGACACTGTGTCGTGAAGGCCTCTGGAAAATCTTGGCGAAGTTTGGGTGTCCACCCGAATTCATCACAATAGTGCGCCAGCTTCATGATGGCATGCAAGCTGCAGTCAAAAGCAACGGCAGTGTTTCAGAGCCCTTTGCTGTCACAAATGGGGTAAAACAGGGTTGTGTCTTAGCCCCAACTCTGTTCAGCATCATGTTCTCTGCAATGCTACAAGAAGCCTTTTGCTCTCCTCCTCAAGGGGTAAGCATCAAGTACCGAACTGATGGCAGTCTATTCAACCTCAGGAGACTTCAGGCAAAAACCAAAACCAAAAGTACTCAAGTCTGTGACCTACTATTTGCTGATGATTGTGCACTTCTGGCACACGATGAGGATAGCATGCAAAACTGTGTTGATAAGTTCTCTAGTGCCTGTGACAACTTTGGCCTCACAATAAGCACAAAGAAGACGGAAGTGCTCCATCAGCCTACTCCAGACGACAAGTATCCTGTGACCCCAAATATCAAAGTCCATGACAGTCTTCTGAAGGTGTCGGAGAACTTCACCTATCTTGGCAGTACACTGTCTTCCGCGGCTCGTGTTGATACTGAAATTCTCTCAAGAATCAGCAAAGCCAGCTCTGCATTTGGCAGGCTTCGAGAGAGAGTGTGGGGTGTTGCCGGCATTCGCACAGACACTAAGCTGAAAGTGTACAATGCTGTGGTCCTTCCCACCCTACTCTATGGGGCTGAAACCTGGACAGTGTACCAATCGCATGCCAGAAAGCTAAATCACTTTCATCTGGCCTGCCTTAGAAAGATCCTAAGGATCAAATGGCAGGATAAAATTCCAGACACTGAGGTCCTCAATCGTGCCAAGGAATTGAGCATCTTCTGCCACCTGAAAAAAATTCAGCTACGTTGGGCAGGACATGTTGTCAGAATGCCCGACTCCAGACTCCCTAAGCAAATTTTCTTCTCTGAGCTCTCCAATGGAACGAGGAATGTTGGGGCCCCAAAGAGACGTTACAAAGACACTCTCAAGCAATCACTGAAGGCCTTTGCCATTGATGTGAGTGAGTGGGAAAAGCTCTCGCTTGATCGTGCAAATTGGAGGGCGGCCCTTACCAGAGGCAGCAAAGCATGGGAAGCTGACAGAGTCCAGCAGGCTATCAAAAAAAGAGAACGGCGCAAGAAAAGGCCCAGTGGTGCTGAACCAACGGAGCACTCTTGTCATTTATGCGGAAGGGTCTGCAGGGCAAAAATAGGACTTATCAGTCACATGAGAAGCCATAAGTCATGAAAGAACAGTCTTTCCATTCTGTCCTCTGTGTCCTTTAGTTCTCTTTATTGTCCATGTGTTGAAATTCTCAACAATTTCTGTTCTTTATTCCTCTGGTGTTGTTAAGGTCATCATCATACCTGATGGACGAACTATTATTATTATACAGAAGACAGGAATGTGATAGTGAGTCAAAGATAATGTTAGACACTGCGATTGTAATGAGTGAAAATACAGAACAGAGGAAGTGTGGAGAGTGACAGACTACGTTAGACGTTGGAAATATGAGAGAAAATACAGACGGGGAGAAACTGAGGCGAACGAAAGACAGCGAAAGAATATAGGAAGAATGTGACGGACGAAAATACAGAAGGAACGAAGGTGAGGTAAACGCATACACACAACACACACACACAGAAAAGAAGGGGAAAGAAACAATTTAAAAGAAAAATACAAAAGGAAAGAAAGAGAAAGTATGGTGGATGAAATGGCCTGCAGACAATCAAAGAATGTAGAAAGAATGTAACGAGCGAAGATACGGAAGGAAAGAAGGTGAGACTGACAACAAAAACCAAAAATGATAGACAGAGGGAAATAAAATAAGAATACCCCAAAAAAAGGACGAAGGAGAAGTTAGGTGGACGAAATGAATGAAAGGCAACAAAAGAATGCACAGGGATTTGACTCTGAACAAAATACAGAAGGAAAGAAGGTGAGATAGACAAAACACACACATACACACACACATACACACAAACAAAAGGCCAGGCAAAGGGAAATAAATAAAAATACAAAGGGCAAGAAAAAGATGGGGTAGGTGAAATGAATGAAAGTATGGAAGGAAAGAAAGTAAGGTGGATAAATGAATGAAATTACAGAGGGAAAAATGAATGAAAGTATGGAAGGAAAGAAAGTAAGGTGGATAAATGAATGAAATTACAGAGGGAAAAATGAATGAAAGTATGGAAGGAAAGAAAGTAAGGTGGATAAATGAATGAAATTAAAGAGGGAAAAATGAATGAAAGTATGGAAGGAAAGAAAGTAAGGTGGATAAATGAATGAAATTACAGAGGGACAAATGAATGAAAGTATGGAAGGAAAGAAAGTAAGGTGGATAAATGAATGAAATTACAGAGGGAAAAATGAATGAAAGTATGGAAGGAAAGAAAGTAAGGTGGATAAATGAATGAAATTACAGAGGGAAAAATGAATGAACGTATGGAAGTAAAGAAAGTAAGGTGGATAAATGAATGAAATTACAGAGGGAAAAATGAATGAAAGTATGGAAGTAAAGAAAGTAAGGTGGATAAATGAATGAAATTAAAGAGGGAAAAATGAATGAACGTATGGAAGTAAAGAAAGTAAGGTGGATAAATGAATGAAATTACAGAGGGAAAAATGAATGAACGTATGGAAGGAAAGAAAGTAAGGTGGATAAATGAATGAAATTACAGAGGGAAAAATGAATGAACGTATGGAAGTAAAGAAAGTAAGGTGGATAAATGAATGAAATTACAGAGGGAAAAATGAATGAACATATGGAAGTAAAGAAAGTAAGGTGGATAAATGAATGAAATTACAGAGGGAAAAATGAATGAACGTATGGAAGTAAAGAAAGTAAGGTGGATAAATGAATGAAATTACAGAGGGAAAAATGAATGAACGTATGGAAGTAAAGAAAGTAAGGTGGATAAATGAATGAAATTACAGAGGGAAAAATGAATGAACGTATGGAAATAAAGAAAGTAAGGTGGATAAATGAATGAAATTACAGAGGGAAAAATGAATGAACGTATGGAAGTAAAGAAAGTAAGGTGGATAAATGAATGAAATTACAGAAGGATAAATGAATGAACGTGTGGAAGGAAAGAAAGTAAGGTGGATAAATGAATGAAATTACAGAGGGAAAAATGAATGAAAGTATGGAAGGAAAGAAAGTAAGGTGGATCAATGAATGAAATTACAGAGGGAAAAATGAATGAACGTATGGAAGGAAAGAAAGTAAGGTGGATAAATGAATGAAATTACAGAGGGAAAAATGAATGAAAGTATGGAAGGAAAGAAAGTAAGGTGGATAAATGAATGAAATTACAGAGGGAAAAATGAATGAAAGTATGGAAGGAAAGAAAGTAAGGTGGATAAATGAATGAAATTACAGAGGGAAAAATGAATGAAAGTATGGAAGGAAAGAAAGTAAGGTGGATAAATGAATGAAACTACAGAGGGAAAAATGAATGAAAGTATGGAAGGAAAGAAAGTAAGGTGGATAAATGAATGAAATTACAGAGGGAAAAATGAATGAAAGTATGGAAGGAAAGAAAGTAAGGTGGATAAATGAATGAAATTAAAGAGGGAAAGAAGGTAAGATGAATGGAATGAATGAAATTACAGAAGGAAAGAAGGTAAGGTGGATAAATGAAGGAAATTACAGAAGGAAAGAAGGTGAGGTGGATAAATGAATGAAATTACAGAAGGAAAGAAAGTAAGGTGGATACATGAATGAAATTACAGAGGGGAAGAAGGTAAGATGAATGGAATGAATGAAATTACAGAAGGAAAGAAGGTAAGGTGGATAAATGAAGGAAATTACAGAAGGAAAGAAGGTGAGGTGGATAAATGAATGAAATTACAGAAGGAAAGAAAGTAAGGTGGATAAATGAATGAAATTACAGAAGGAAAGAAGGTAAGGTGGATAAATGAATGAAATTACAGAAGGAAAGAAGGTAAGGTGGATAAGTGAATGAAATTACAGAAGAAAGAAAGTAAGGTGGATAAATGAATGAAATTACAGAGGGAAAGAAGGTGAGGTGGATAAATGAATGAAATTACAGAGGGAAAGAAGGTGAGGTGGACAAATGAATGAAATTACAGAGGGAAAGAAGTGGATAAATGAATGAAATTACAGAGGGAAAGAAGGTGAGGTGGATAAATGAATGAAATTACAGAGGGAAAGAAGGTGAGGTGGAATAATGAATGAAATTACAGAAGGAAAGAAGGTAAGATGGATAAATGAATGAAATTACAGAAGGAAAGAAGGTGAGGTGGATAAATGAATGAAATTACAGAAGGAAAGGTAAGGTGGATAAATGAATGAAATTAAAGAGGGAAAGAAGGTAAGGTGGATAAATGAATGAAATTACAGAAGGAAAGAAGGTAAGGTGGATAAGTGAATGAAATTAAAGAGGGAAAGAAGGTAAGATGGATAAATGAATGAAATTACAGAAGGAAAGAAGGTAAGTTGGATAAATGAATGAAATTACAGAGGGAAAGAAGGTAAGATGGATAAATGAATGAAATTACAGAAGGAAAGAAGGTAAGATGGATAAATGAATGAAATTAAAGAGGGAAAAAAGGTAAGATGGATAAATGAATGAAATTACAGAAGGAAAGAAGGTAAGGTGGATGAATGAATGAAATTACAGAGGGAAAGAAGGTAAGGTGGATAAATGAATGAAATTACAGAGGGAAAGAAAGTAAGGTGGATAAATGAATGAAATTACAGAGGGAAAGAAGGTAAGATGAATGGAATGAATGAAATTACAGAAGGAAAGAAGGTAAGGTGGATAAATGAATGAAATTACAGAAGGAAAGAAAGTGAGGTGGATAAATGAATGAAATTACAGAAGGAAAGAAGGTAAGGTGGATAAATGAATGAAATTACAGAGGGAAAGAAGGTAAGGTGGATAAATGAATGAAATTACAGAGGGAAAGAAGGTAAGGTGGATAAATGAATGAAATTACAGAGGGAAAGAAGGTAAGTTGAATGGAATGAATGAAATTACAGAAGGAAAGAAGGTAAGGTGGATAAATGAATGAAATTACAGAAGGAAAGAAGGTGAGGTGGATAAATGAATGAAATTACAGAAGGAAAGAAAGTAAGGTGGATAAATGAATGAAATTACAGAGGGAAAGAAGGTAAGGTGGATAGGTGAATGAAATTACAGAGGGAAAGAAGGTAAGGTGGATAAATGAATGAAATTACAGAAGGAAAGAAGGTAAGGTGGATTAGTAAATGAAATTACAGAAGGAAAGAAAGCAAGGTGGATAAATGAATGAAATTACAGAGGGAAAGAAGGTAAGGTGGATAAATGAATGAAATTACAGAAGGAAAGAAGGTAAGGTGGATAAATGAATGAAATTACAGAAGGAAAGAAGGTAAGGTGGATAAATGAATGAAATTACAGAAGGAAAGAAAGTAAGGTGGAAAAATGAATGAAATTACAGAAGGAAAGAAAGTAAGGTGGATAAATGAATGAAATTACAGAGGGAAAGAAAGTAAGGTGGATAAATGAATGAAATTACAGAAGGAAAGAAAGTAAGGTGGATAAATGAATGAAATTACAGAAGGAAAGAAGGTAAGGTGGATTAGTGAATGAAATTACAGAGGGAAAGAAAGTAAGGTGGATAAATGAATGAAATTACAGAGGGAAAGAAGGTAAGGTGGATAAATGAATGAAATTACAGAGGGAAAGAAGGTAAGGTGGATAAATGAATGAAATTACAGAAGGAAAGAAGGTAAGTTGAATGGAATGAATGAAATTACAGAAGGAAAGAAGGTGAGGTGGATAAATGAATGAAATTACAGAAGGAAAGAAAGTAAGGTGGATAAATGAATGAAATTACAGAGGGAAAGAAGGTAAGGTGGATAAATGAATGAAATTACAGAAGGAAAGAAGGTAAGGTGGATAAGTGAATGAAATTACAGAAGGAAAGAAAGTAAGGTGGATAAATGAATGAAATTACAGAGGGAAAGAAGGTAATGTGGATAAATAAATGAAATTATAGAAGGAAAGAAGGTAAGGTGGATAAATGAATGAAATTACAGAAGGAAAGAAGGTAAGGTGGATAAATGAATGAAATTACAGAAGGAAAGAAAGTAAGGTGGATAAATGAATGAAATTACAGAAGGAAAGAAAGTAAGGTGGATAAATGAATGAAATTACAGAGGGAAAGAAAGTAAGGTGGATAAATGAATGAAATTACAGAAGGAAAGAAAGTAAGGTGGATAAATGAATGAAATTACAGAAGGAAAGAAAGTAAGGTGGATAAATGAATGAAATTACAGAAGGAAAGAAGGTAAGGTGGATAAATGAATGAAATTACAGAAGGAAAGAAGGTAAGGTGGATAAATGAATGAAATTACAGAAGGAAAGAAGGTTAGATGAATGGAATGAATGAAAATACAGAGGGAAAGAAGGTAAGATGAATGGAATGAATGAAAATATAGAAGGAAAGAAGGTAAGATGAATGGAATGAATGAAAATATAGAAGGAAAGAAGGTAAGATGAATGGAATGAATGAAAATATAGAAGGAAAGAAGGTATGATGGATGGAATGAATAAAAATATAGAAGGAAAGAAGGTAAGATGGATGGAATGAATAAAAATATAGAAGGAAAGAAGGTAAGATGAATGGAATGAATAAAAATATAGAAGGAAAGAAGGTAAGATGGATGGAATGAATGAAAATACAGAAGTAAAACAAGGCTGGCGGGGGGGGGGGGGGGGGGAACTGAATGAAAAAATACACAAGTACAGCGAACGTGGAATAAGAACAAAGGCGAGATCAATGATTAATTGCTATCAGAGTTGTCCTATCACACCTTGCCAGTTTGTAACTCTCCCACTCGCTTGACAGAAAAATCTTGGACACATAAATCCCCGCGCGGTGGAAGTTGCCAAATTGGCCAGGGCCCGCCAGACAACCAATAGAATCACCCGCGCGGGCACGCCACTGCTTGTGTCCGCACGCGTTTGCTGGCCAAATACTTCACGCGGTAAATGTTGTCGCAAAGTCCATTCGGGTGCGTTGTCCGTGTAAAATAATGGTCTCTCGTTCGTGTTTTTCTGCAAGTGTTAAAATCAGCTGTCGTCGAGAGGAATCTGCAAAAGTCGGCAGAAACATAAAACTAGTAATATTCTGACAGGAAAGGAAAGTAAAAAATATTTTCTGTAGAAGGAAAGGAACACAGCTAGGTTGAAAATAACGAATCGGAACAGAAAACGATTCGAATTAATCTTCAGCATTCTTAGTTACTTGTAACTTAGAATTTATCGAGCCAATAGTTGACGCTCCAGAGAATTGTTACCTGATAGTCGAAGTTTGATAGAAAAAGGAAAAGAATCGATACAAAAGAACAGAAGGAAAAGGAAATTAAATCTGAATTTCCGCTTTCCACTGACTGATCGAATCGTTCAAAGTATTGTTTTTACTTTCTGAAAGAAAAGAAAGAGATTATTTACAGTAAATACCAAGAAAGCGGAAAAATTCAAGTTTGGTTTTCGCAAGAATTAGCCCGAAGGTGAGTTGTACATGTTAATTTCTTTTATTTCTCTACATTTCAGTGTTTTATTATGATAGTAACTTTATCTTGCGAACATCGAGGGCGGCATAGTAAATTAGCATTACTTGACTTTAGAACAAACAAAAAACACACACACACACACAAACCATGAGATATTATTTGGAGTGTTTGTAGGTGAGTGGTTGGTGGACACTTCTGGTAGGGACTCCTGTGTTTAGTCTTTATTATAGGTTTGCTGCCCATGGCACTTACACCTCACGTTTCTTTCCATTTTCCTTGCTGTGGTAGGGATTCGGTATTTAGATTTTCATCCTAGCAGCAGCCTGTTCGGCCTGCTTATGATGAAGAGGCTGTTGTGTTTCGGTCTTATTTCAGGAGGTTCCTTGCCCTTTGGCATTTACACCTCACTTTTCTTGTTGTTGTTGTTTTTTCTTTTTGTGGTAGTAATTTTTTTTTTAGAATTTTGCCCCGGCAGCCGCCTGTTCGGCCTACTCTTTTCGATTTCCAACTGCCAAGATATCTTTAACCTGCCTAACGAACACACGGGCCCTCCAAAGTGTTCGTCCTTATCCGAGAAGAATAGGTGCTCAGTCCTACCCACCATAGGATCACGGACAGGAAAATAAGAGAAAAATCCCATAATTCCAACATGCTTGCAGCGACCGGGATTCGAACCCGGTACCTTCGGCATGAGAGTCGAGCAGCTTGCCTCTAGGCCACCGTGTCCCCTAGGTGGTGTCTCCTTCTGTCCTATCATTCTGTTATATTCTGTGTGTCGCCTTGTTTCTTCCTAAACACAATGTGACCTGTGTCGGGTCCCTGTGCTTTCTCCAAACTCGAATTCAAACGCGTGCTTGTAGCCTTGATAGCCCGCAGATTGTATTATAAGTCGAGGGGATTAAGTTCTGAAGACGACAGGTCAAATAACCTTTTTAAAAATAGTTTAACTTTTAAGTCTTATAAAGAGGGCTTCTCTTCAAAACTTTGTCACGACGGAGTTACGACGTTTTACCAGTCAAGAAATGGCCGATATTTCGGCAACAACCTTTTTCAAGGATTCAGTGTATCGGTTTGGGTATAATTATTTCTCGCGTCGGGCTAACTATGCTACATACAACTTTTTCTTTTTGCCAAATTTTGACTTTGCTTATAGACTTGATGCGACCCCACAGTTTTTCTGTGTAGGTTTTTTTTTTTTTTTAAAATATTTCGGCGGTTTACTACACGGCCCTCGAGTTTTACCCCTGTGTGTTTTATTTTTGTCTCATCATTAGACAATGAGACTTTCTATTTCATCAGTCAGTTCTTCCTGCCTGTGTCGTCTACCATTAGTTCGGGTGTTGCGAATTCTCGTATCTTTGGTTCTATGTTACAGCCAGGTTTTGATAGTTTACCACGACCCCTCGGTACTTCCTGTGTGCATTTTGACGAGTGCCATAATTATATCTCTGTTACAGTGGATGAACTCTTTTGCGTGGATATTTGTATTTGTATACTACTTTAATCCCATTTAGGAAATTTGCCTTTGTTTCATTGCACCCAGTTACAACTGGAGCAGGCACGTAGCCGCCACAGTGCAGAGCGGGTTTGTTTTTGTTGTTTTTTTTTGGGGGGGGGGGGGAGTGGTGGAGATGAATTTTATTCAGCCTGCTCTTTTCGATTTCCAACTGTCAAGGTATCTTTGACGTGCGCAACGTGCACACGGGCCCTCCGAAGTTTTTCGTTGGTCCTGTCAACTGTACAATACGTAATGCATTTACGCAGTTGCAGGTGCCAGATCTTTTCTCTACCAGATATTTTATGAACTCCCTGGAAAACTAAGGCTTTTGGCGCATTGGCGAAAACTAGCGTGTCTCGGTTGCAGTGTGGGATGTGGACCATGGAGATCGTCTTGACTTCGCGCACTGCCGACACTGAAACGACTCTGGTCTGGCTAGTTTGAGCGCACAAAACTGTCTTGAGTTAGCTATCGGAAAGAGGGACCTGAATTGAACCAGACGCAAACTAGACTTAACTCAATAAACCTCTGGTCTTTTTTTCTCTCTCTCTCTCCCTCTCTGTCTCTCTCTGTCTCTGTCTCTCTCTGTCTCTGTCTCTCTGTCTCTCTCTCTGTCTCTCTCTCTCTCTCTCTCTCTCTGTCTCTGTCTGTCTGTCTGTCTCTCTCTTGCTATTGATTAAAGAAGAGCATAATATTAGTTTCATTTATTTGTTCTTACCGCTAAATTGTATTTCATTATCATAGCAAGAAAGTGTCATGCAGTCAAAAATCTACTTCGTAAAAAGTATCTAAACTGAATAATAATATTATGAAATAACGCTGCTCTGGACGGATAATTTCTGAAACAGGCCAACACCTAGAACGTCGTTTAAAAAGCCACACGCACTTACAAAATTCTGTTCACATAATATACAAAGCAATTTCTAAGAACTTTACCAATGTAATAAAGTTTCTAGGGTTCTGTTTGTGAAATTGAAATTGATAAAGATCTGAATACCAAACACAAATAAAGTACCCAAATAGACCTTGAAAGATGCAAATTGGCCGTTATCCTGCCAATGCACAAGAAAATCTAAACTCTAACTCAGACTTTGATATTCTCAATGCCAAATGAAAAGTTATATTGTCAACAACTGTTTGGACCAAGAATCCAAATTACTCACAATAGGATTCTTGTCACCAGCTTGTGGCCAGATTCCGAAAATGTTCTCATGACCAGGTCACCGTCAGGAGGGAATGTTAGCAACCCGACGTCAATTCGTGGTTAGATTTCTGTAGGACTGGTAGGAAATCGGAAGTAGGGTTCCTTACATCAAACGGACGTGGGCATGATGTCGTGTCCAGCCAATCCTCGTAAGGCCGATGTCATCCCTATGTGTAAACTTGAGCTCCATTACACCCGTCTGATTTCCGTAGGATTTCTGGCTGGATCGAGCGTATACACACAGTGGTTTCGGTTTCGTTTCGTTTTCGGCCCTTTTACCGAATGACGTGAGTCTCGTCTTGCCGAGAACACGTCAAAAACCTCCACAACGCCTTATGAAACGCGTATTAA
Organism: Onchidella celtica; assembly: GCA_963931925.1. Lineage (NCBI taxonomy): Eukaryota > Metazoa > Mollusca > Gastropoda > Systellommatophora > Onchidiidae > Onchidella > Onchidella celtica. The sequence continues at coordinate 23,752,333 of OZ007584.1, forward strand.
TTCCGTTTTTGTCTTGTTTCGGCCTTTACCCAAATTGACGCCTTTTCGAACAACTACGGAAAGCGAGCCCGAAAGGGAAACCAACCCGAATCCGCTATGTCCAGGCGTTTATTGTGATCGGCAAGACAAGGGTAATCCCACAGACTAATAAATTAACCAGACTGGATGATCCCATTGTGTGACATCACAAAACAGCGAAAGGTCATGAACCATCCGCCATATTAGGTTTAAGGTAGCGACCGACGCTTCAGCATAGCTACAATTTTGAATGACACCATTTTGACGCGCCTACTGAACGCGGAAGTTTGGTTCCGCACCAAGAAATTAATACATGTACAACCAATCTTGACAAATGAAAAGAAATTTCTACTGCAGATAGAACTAGAATCGGAATTTCCCGAGCGGCGGCCATGTTGGTTATACGGTCGTCGCTCGGGAAATACCGTAAAAAACGACACAGCCCGAAGCTCGTGTTTCCAGTCTGGTTAATTTATTAGTCTGTGGGTAATCCTAACCCTAAACTTTGCACTTTCACAAACATTCACCATGCAAACAAAATTCATCTCGGAAACATTTGGGAAAAACTGTCACATGGTTTTTCTTTCTGACTGTCCAAACATTGTGGACATGCGACACCGGCAAGCGCTATTGTAGATCGCCACCTCAGTCCTTGTTTTTTTAATCTCCATTTTCTGAAAAAGCTGGAGATCTGTTAGGATGCATAAGAAGTATAACAAATGCACGCTTTGATATTTGTTTAAATTGCGTTGTGGCACATTTATTAAGCTGTTTCACAGTTCCGATTTACTTTTATTTTTGTTGTATACATGTATTTCTTAATATTTATACAAACTTTTTGTAACAAGAGGTGCATGTAACAATAAAAACGTAAATTTTGTTTGTATCTTGTGGCTTTCGGACATCTGAAGTTTATCGTGTGTTGCAGAAGAAACGAAATTTCCTTCCAGACTTCATAGTATATTTGGCCAAAAATAATTTTTAAACTGAGGTACTATACTTTGTACGCATACACTTGTGTATGTCTTTCATAAAAGTTGGGGAAATTATTCAAACTACTCTCGAACCATTCTCAAATCGAATAAGTGAAAAACATGCAGGCAGCACTTTCTGTTAAAATGAAATTCACTTAAAAAGATTGCTGAGGTCGTGGTTTTCTCAAACAGTAGTTCTGAAACTGTATAGGTTTGAGGTTAGCTGAGCAAGGTAGACATAATTATGTGATGTCCTGGCTGTAAGGGTCGTCCCTTTGTAAACAGTAAGGGCGGGTAGTAACATAATAAATCGAACCAAACTGTTTCTACTGAAATAGTCAAATTGAGAAAAACCAAGTTTGAAATTTGTACTCTTAATGACAATTCAGATAATCGCAATAACCTCAACAAGGCCATATGAATGCATGTTTGGGTTATATGAGATAAAGTCATCACATACCCTTCTTCGTTGATATCTTCGGGCAATTAAAGAGCTTTGAATAAAATTGGACGTAAATTGGACGTAAACATTTTGAACCATTTGATTTTCAACATTTTGAAGTGGATGTAGTGTATTTGATCCCGACGTACTGAAGAGCCACAAATCGCGAAATATGTCCAAAGATCAAACCGCTGCCTGGTACATATTAACACCCACCTCTTAGAATTTTCAAATTCTAAGTTTGAATTCTGTTGTTATTTTTTTTGTACGAGAAATTTTAGAGATGGTAGCCCTATGGGTGGTTGGATGTGGCTTCTGGAAAGATCTATTTCTATCCTATCGTTCTGCTATATTCTGTGTATCGTCTCGCTTCGTCCTAGAACAATATGGCCGTTATCGTGTCGACGTGATTTCTCCAAAAAGTCAAACTTCTGATTTCATCGTGTGTAGTTGGTGGGCACTTCTGGTACGGCCTTCCTTTGGTCCTTTCCTTTTGTTAGATTCTGTCTCTTGTCTTGCTGTTTCCGAGCATAATGTGACTGTTACAGTGTCCACATGTTTTCTCCAAAACTCAAACGCATACTGAGTTCATTGCGGTGTTTGGTTTTGTTAGTGTCTCCTTCTGTCCTGTCATTCTGTTATAATTATTCTATCGTTTCGCTTCTTCTTTGCATAGTGTGACGATTATAGTATCGACGTGTTGCTCAAAACTCAAACTTCTGATCCCATCGTGTCTGTTTGGTGGGCGCTTTTGTTAGTGTCTTCTTCTGTCCTATCATTCTGTTATATTCTGTGTATCGTCCGCCCTTTCCCTGGCACAATATGACGGTTATCGCGCCGACTTACTCTCTCCAAACTATAACTAACAATAGACGATATTTGAGGTCCCATAGGAGAAAATGGCTGAGAACCCCTGTAAATGTATAGAGGTCATTGGAAGCCCGGAGTTTCTGTGAGTTGTGTGGGAGTCAGGTTTTTCGCCTGGACTCGGGTTTCGGTTAGGAGAGGACCCTACTTCCTTGTCACGGCAAAAGGCTGTATGTGACATCTTTACGCGTTAGATAAGAACAGCTTGTTTTGGCTCTGTCAAGGATTTTATTCATGAAAAACATGTTGCTGTTGCTGTCTGTCTGCCGGACTATGTGTCTGTCTGTCTGTCTGTCTGTCCACCCTCTCTCTGTCTCCGTCGGGCTTGCTTTCTTGTTTCCCTCTCTCTCTCTCCCTCTTTGTGTGTCTGTCTGTCTGTCAGTTTGCTGTCTGTCAACCTATCTGTCTCTCTCTCTCTCTCTCTCTCTTTCTGTCTCACTTTGTCTGCCTGCTGTGTGTGTGTCTGTCTCTCTGCTTGCCTGCTTGTCTGTCTATCTGTTTCTTCCCCGCCTCTCTCTCTCTCTCTCTCTCTCTCTCTCTCTCTCTCTCTCTCTTTTGAGCTTTTAGGCCCCCACCCCCTTTCCCCCACCAATAGGCCCATAGTGCACTGAGTCAAATTGTTTTGCCCCGGTTGTGTGACGTGGACTTAGGAGTTAAACAGGAGACTTGCCTTAGCATTTTGGTTTTTGACGTACATTAAGTTTTATCATAGCAACGCAGATCTGATAGTGCAGGCAAGGTCGCAGGGCGTTGAAAATAACAGCTCGAGGCGTGCTGGCAATATGAGATTCGAAGATTAACATTGCAGCTCAGTTTAGCTTGTGTTTGTTAACTTATTTGTGAGCTTGGGATTAAGTCACGGGCAACTTTTATGCATTTGGAATTGTGTATGTGTTTGTGTGTGTGTCCGTGTGTGTCCGTGTTCGGGTCCGTGTGTCCGTGTGCGTGTGTGTCTGTGTTTGTCTGTATACGGATGTGTGTGTATGTGTGTGTGCGTGTGTCCGTGTGCATTTGCGTTCGTCTGTATACGTGTATGCGTGTGTCCGTGTGTTTGTGTCTGTGTTTGTCTGAAGCGTTCTGTTTTTCAGCTCACGCCTGACAGAGTCTGTGGTCAAGTCATGGACAGCTTTTATTGATCTGAGATTGTGTGAGTGTATGTGTATGTGTGTGTGTGTGTGTACCCACCTATTTATGGGAGCATCTGCGTGTGTATATGTGTGTGCTTTTCTGCGCGTGCCAGTACATGTGCGTGTTTCTTGCCGTTTTCTGTTGTTTAGCCCTTCCCACGTCCAATCATGTTCAGAAATAACTTCATTATGTCCGTATATGATTTCCATGTCCGAAAAAAAAAACACAACACCACCAAAACTGCACGACACGTTCCAAAATACATTTTTTAATCTCCAAAATCATTTCAGATGTTCCAAAATAACTTAACATCTTCGGAAATAACTTCATTTGTTCTGAAATAGCCATAATTGTGTAATATGATAATTTACTAACTGAGGTGCCTTTCGTGGAACGGTAGTCACGTATTCACAACGACATTTTCGCGAGTGCACGCACTTTAGAGATGGCCGTTTACTTCAAAGTCGCCTAATTTTTAAATTTTTAAATCTAGAGCATTAAGATCTTCTGATAAAAAACTACTAGAATCTAAATTTGCTAAAACTAAAACATTTGGAGAGAGAGCGTTTTCTGTGTGCGCACCAGCTGTATGGAACTCCTTACCACCAAATATTCGAAACATAGAAAGCGAGGCACTTTTTAGATCTAAAATGAAAACCTATCTCAGAGAAAACACTTTGATGTGTAGTCTGATGTGTATTGGTGTTTTGTGTGTGTGTGTGTGTGTGAAGGAGAGAGAGAGAGAGAGAGAGAGAGAAGGGAGAGATAGTGTTTGTGTGTGTTGTCAGCTGCATATACTGTAAAGCGCATAGAGCATCTTTGGATATGCGCTATATAAATGAACTTTATTATTATTACTAGCTGAGGTCCCCGGCCCTGCCCGGGATAAATCGGTTTGAATATTAGTTTCAGTTCTGGGTGGTTATTATGGACCTGCTTCATCTTGCCTGTTCCTATTTGTTTATTTTATTTTAATTTGTTTGTTTTTGATTAAGTCTTACTGCTCTGCCTTTGTGAGTTGACACCCTGCGCGTCCCGTATAACAGCATGATTTGCGCACGGGTTAGTGTGTTTGATAGTGAACACATCGCAGGAAGTGATAACGAAACCTTAAAATGGTGAACCATGACTCGAAATAGATCTAAATGATGCCGAAACAATGAAAAATGAAACGTAGAAGCATGAACATTTCATAATTTCTAAAACAGCCCATGTTAATTTCGCACTGATAATATGCTGTTGTGCAAAGTTTGAAGCCTGAGTGTGATGCGGTTCCTGAGCCGTAGGTGACCAAATTTTCGAGTTACCAAAATATCTTACTACACTCGGCCCTGTCTGAGCTGTAAAAATGACGAATCGGAAAACCTCGAACGGCCCATTTTGTTTGCATCATTAAAATGAATTGATACAAACTTGCTCAGTCTTTGAACTACTTTCAGTAATTTTTTCATGGCTCTACGTTCAGTAGTTTTTTCAGCTATAGAGTACAACCGTCCAATTTTACCCAATTATATATATAGATTATTATTATTATTATTGTCAACACATCGTCCGCTGACAATGAGAAGGTTCTGACTTCTATATTCCACTTTTTGGCAGAACTGAGTTACATACTACACACTGTTTCTACAGGCCTTTTATCAGAATTTTTGGTTTTACTCGCCGAAAATTGCATCTTTCTTGCTACTCAGAAGGAAACAAAAAGTCAATAAATTTAATGAGGTAAAAGACTGAATTTTAACGAAAATGGATGTGCCCACGTAATTCATCGTCAAAAAATTGAGGTAGTACATAAAATTTCATAATTTTTAGCTCCGTTGCCAAGACGTTTCAATTGTTTACATCTTGATCCTCTAGGTCATTATAGTATAATGAACTTTATTATTTATTAACATTACAGTATAATGACAGTACCCAATTTACATCTTCCTCCAAAACAAAATGGTGTCGCAAAAATCCTTGAAGTGACCCTTCGCCCTATGCATGTTTCTGTTATTCTTTGAGTGTTTCTCAAAGGCTTGTCAAGGAAGTAAAACAAAAAACTTAAACTTGAAAAACTGGTTTCTATTAACGAAATAAATCTTTGAAAAAGGAATAATATTTCTCACGAAAAATTATTTGTTCAAAATGTGTAAAACAGCATGTTTCTAACTGCCATATCATGACCATGATGGCGAAGTATGGAGGAACTCTTTGTCGTGGTAGACATAAGGTGATATGAACATGTTTAAGGCATTGGTTACTGTCCTGTTCTACGAAAGGCAAAGAGTTTGAGTTTTACAGCGCGTTGGCATGATAACGGCCACTTTGAGCCCTTCACGATCTATTTGGGTACTCTTTCTTCATTTATGCTTAGTATTCAGAGCTGTTAAGTTTAACATAGAATTAAATACATTCATATAATTTTAACACATTGGTAAAATTCTAAAAGAGATGTTGTTTTGTATAGATCTGGGAAAAGTTTTGTAAACGAGTATAAAAGTTATTAAATCAAGTTGCAGATCTCAGTCTCTCTCAGCAAGGATAGAAACGAAGGTAGCACTTGGAAAAGGTTGTGGTTTAAGTTGAGTCGCTAGCTCGCTGTCCAGCAAGCAGCGCTATGGAAACCCGATACCTAGGACTGGCGTCAGTTTACACATAGTAATGAAATCGTTCCTACATAGTTGATTATGTCATCGCGCCGATACGAGTCTAATGCAAGGAACCCGACCTTATAACAATAATGTCAATCCGACGGAAATCTAAGTCTGATAGACGTTGGGTTGCTGTCTTGGTATTTACTGGATTCTTTTCACAACGCTAATTATGAGGGGGTTTTTTTCGTTGTCTTTTTCGCACATACTATGTTCGTGGAAGACAGAAGGGATCAGGTGTGAAATGAGGGACATAAACCAAATTTAAAGAGCAGGAAACAAATTACTGCCTCACAGTTTCAAGTACCCAAATCTACAAAGCGAACCTTACCCAGATCAAAAGGGAGACACCTTCAGGCATTCGCAGAAACCCGAGATGTATGAGTGGCCCTTTACTACTTTTTGAAAGTCTTGGTTTTTTTTTAGTTTTTCGTGTTTCTTTGTGGGTTTTTTTTTGTTGTTGTTGTTGTTTCTTTTATCTAGGTTTGCATATTAATTTGCATTCTGAATTTCACCAAAAACAAGACGTGCTCCTCCTAACGGGCCTCTTTACATTTTCTTTTCGCTTGTCGAGAGAGGATTTGTGACCCGTCTGCTCCTGTCCGCAATTAAGTCGAATTTGTTTATAAATGAAGTATTCTTTTAGCGGCGGTTGTTAGGGGAACGTGAGTCTGGTTATAAAGGTAATAGAGAACTGTGGTGTGTTCACTGCACAGCTGTAGCTTACCATGTAAGATAGTGCAGTCCCTTATTTTGGCTCCCGTAAACATTTCATGTCTGAAAAATATTTGCTGTTATTGTCTATCTGCCTATCTCTCTGTCTTTCTGTCTGTCTTTCTGGCTGTCTGTCTGTCTTTGTATCTGTCTATCTCTCTGTCTGTCTGTCATGTCTTTGTCTGTCTTTTCTCTTTCTCTCGCTGTCTCCCTCTCTCACTCTCTCTCTGACAGCCTTTACTCTTTTTCCCCCTCTCTCTCTCGTCTGTCTTTCCTCTTTTTCTCCCTCTGTCTGCCTTTCCTCTTTTTCTCGCTTCCTCTCTGCCCGTCTGTTTGCTGTCTGTTTTTCCTATCTCCATCTCTGTCTGTCTGCCTGTCTGTCTGTCTCTCTCTCTCTCTCTATCTGTCTATCTCTCTTCCTGTCTCTATTGGTTTGTCTGTCTGCTTTCTGTCTGTCTGTCTGTCTGTCTGCATGCACTTGTCATTGTGTCTGTCTAGGTCTCTCTCTCTCTCTTCCCATTTGTCACATGTGAGTCCCCCACCTAAATCAGCATCATACTAGACATGCTCATAATCGTTCAACACCATTGTGCTGTTTGATCGTCAGATTACTCCACCCCACCCCCACCCACCTCACCCACCCACTCCCCAAACTCCCGCAGAGGTGTGAAATTGACAATCATCGCGCAAGTGTCACGGCCTACCATAGGCTGATAATGCAAAAAAAAAAACAACTAAAAATAGTGAGAAAAAAATGAACTGTGTGAAAGACAACATAATCTGTTGATTAAAATAGTTTTTACCACCTGCTGGTTCTCTACTGTAAACATCATTTTCTTTTATTATTATTTCTTAGCCCCGAATGGCGATTTTGAAATGTTTCACCACTTACAATAACAAAACTGCCACGCACGGTCATGCAAAGCTATGTAGACATTTTACGTAAAAGTGAAATTTCAAAGAATTTAAAAAGCAACTTCTCCCATGGAATGGAACCAATTTTATCGGCGGGGGGGGGGGGGTGGGGTGGGGGGGGGGGGAGAAGGGGTCATAGTGTGTTTCTCTCATATAGTGGTAGAGGGGAGGGGAGGTATAATTTAGAAAGACATGACACTTTAAAGTCTTATTATTGATTAAGATTGTTAAGATAAGAATAATTTTATTCTCCCATGAGAGAGATCCATTTTCGTCTAAGGTTTAAGACCGCGTGCTATTACGTGGGTATGCACATCTTACGTATTATGACATAAACATATTATAACTCAGTAACAGGCTGATTACATGAAGTGGCATAGCATGAAACCTTAGCAAAATATGGCATACGTCTAGCTATAATGTCTTGTTGAGGCGAATTGCGGGGGGGGGGGTGGGGGGGGGGGGGGAGGGGAGCAAAAAAGAGTTTCTGTATTTTTCTATTTGTGGATATCGCGTGACTTTCGACGTAAAGCTTGGGAATGGCATCTTACCATATTGTGGTTCTCAACGTGGGTATACATCGCGTGCAACCCGGGGGGGGGGGGGCGATTTTGATTTCCGAAGGGGGCGAACGATTTGGGGGGGGGGGGGAGAGTTGAGGGGGCAAATACAGGACAGCCCCTGACTTGTTCAACAGCACATATAGGTGAGTTTTATGAACAGAAAAGGATATCTTTGCGTCTAGTGCGTTTGTCAAAGAATGTTTTCTGTTTCAAAATGATGAATCTACACGCCTACTTAATTGTCATATATTTTGACTGAATATTAAGATTTCACGCATATCCGCAAAAAGCACCATGCCTGCGGATCCATGAAAGAATTATTTTCTGACATGGATCCAGGGCGTGTCTTGTCCCATTTGAAAGAGGCTAAGATCTACAACACGATTTAAAACCTTTTTGTACTCATTTACAAAATTGTTTTCAGGTCTGTACAAAACAATATTTGAGAATTTTACTAATGATGACAGCTTTGAAATGGAATTGTTTGTTTCTATTTGTAAAACTTAAAATTTCTTGGTGAAGTTTTTGTATACGAAACATAAACAGGTACCCGAGACAGACTGTCAAAGACGCAAAAGTGTCCGTTATCGTGCCAAAGCCCTAACCCAAAACTCAAACTTGTAATTAATAATAAAGCTTTGAAAAATTATATTCAGAACTCAAGAGTGATCGATCTTCTTGTGAAATGCACCTGTTGGGTGTCAGTAGAAATTGCGGGAGGAGGTGATGAAAGAAAATTTGAACTCTAAATGGCCAATTGCCTGAAAACAACATGGTGACAAGTATTGATATAGAAGTGTTTGACATCTGAACACGATACAAGTATTTTGCAATAAATTTGAAACGTTATCACAGGAAATCATTAACTTTCGTTTCCATAGTAAATCTTTCCAGGTGAGAGAAAAAATAATATTAGGAGCGGAACTTCCTTTGACGTCAAATAGTGACGTCAATAATGATCATGTATTATGATATTATCTACATGTTTGTCTTTCATCTTCACATAAACCTCACATGGTCATGTCCTTGAAAGGGCTACCCATTTCACAATAACAATATATCCATTCTTGAAACATAAGGACTTCCTGAAAGTCTTTGTGTTTTGAATGTATTTTGACCTGTTCACATCTAAAGAATTTCAATATGCGCTGTTTGACTCCTCAGGCACGTAGGTAGATAGATAGATATTATACAGATAGATAAATAGACAGACAGATAGATAGATAGATAGATAGATAGATAGATAGATAGATAGATAGATAGATAGATAGATAGATAGATAGATAGATAGATAGATAGATAGATAGATAGATAGATAGATAGAGATAGATAGATAGATAGATAGATAGATAGATAGATAGATAGATAGATAGATAGATAGATAGATAGATAGATAGATAGATAGATAGAGAGGGATGGATGGATGGATGGATGGATGGATGGATGGATGGATGGATGGATGGATGGATGGATAGATAGATAGATAGATAGACAGATAGATAGATAGATAGATAGACAGACAGACAGACAGACAGACAGACAGACAGACAGATAGACAGATAGATAGATAGATAGATAGATAGATAGATAGATAGATAGATAGATAGATAGATAGGTAGATAGAGAGACAGATAGAGAGACAGATAGAGAGACAGATAGACAGACAGATAGAGAGACAGATAGATAGATAGATAGATAGATAGATAGATAGATAGATAGGTAGGTAGGTAGGTAGGTAGGTAGGTAGGTAGGTAGGTAGGTAGGTAGGTAGGTAGGTAGATAGATAGATAGATAGATAGATAGATAGATAGATAGATAGATAGATAGATAGATAGATAGATAGATAGATAGATAGATAGATAGATATATAGATAAACAGATAGATAGGCATAAACAGGTACCCTAGACGGACATATAATGGGTAAATCAGGTTCAAGTTCATTGAAGACCGGTTGGCCAATTCAAAATAATAATACAGAAGAATCATGCAAACAGGCTTTGAAAAACATTAAAAGAAGAACAAACAAACTAATCAGAACGCACGGCCATTCACTCTCTCCACTCCTTGCTGCTTACTACAAATTATACATTTACTAATAATAATATACAATGAAAAAAAAATAACTTGACTGATAATTGCCAGCAACAGTCATCATTCGTCAATCCCCCCCCCCTTACACACACACACACGGATCTGTTCCCATCTTTATCCGTCACGAATTTACATGAAAAGATCCCTAAAATCTACACAGATAGATTATTTTTTGTAGTCCGGTCGTTCACCATTAACCATTATAGCATTAATGCATTTCAAAATACACTGGGCGAATTCAAAAGACGGTAAACCTTTCAAAAGACGACGTCATACACTTTTTGGCCTTGAATTTTTTCTTTGTGTAATCTCCATGTCATTCATGTCACGACTTTAAGTAGATTTCAAAATATCTCCGTTAATTTACGGTAAAACTGTGAAAATAAAGCAGTTGTTTTTCCAATTTTTTTTTTCACCTCCCACGCCTTGTTAAAATATTGTTACAGTATTCGTTCCAAGTAGTAATCGAATCGATCGAACGCCCTTCCTCCGCCTGTTGTACCTGATTGCAATCGATGACCTGGTATCGAAATGTCAATGTTCTCATCCGTAAAGATATCGCTCATTACGTAAATCCACGGGCATTGCCCATTGTTCTAAATGGGCATAAAGGGATCATTCGATGTCTCGGGCCTGATTTACTGTAAGACCTGAGGTGACACAACGCTGGGAAAGGGATCAAACTTTCAGCAGTGAGATAGCTTGGAAATCATTTCATGAAAGTCAAGGCTCTCGTGGATGGCATGAGAGCTGTTTTGAAGCGTAGTGAATGTTGATTCGGGAATTGTGACCCTATTTCCCAGCATGAGAGTTTACACTGTGTCCTTTGAACACTTTCTGTAAATTAGTAACACCTTTGGAGAGGTTTTAGGTCTGTGGCCTTTCTATTGGCGCCCTAGTGCCCTGTAGGAGTTATTAAAAGATTCGCCTCTTTACCTAATGGAAGATTTTATGACTGAGAAGGGATCCCTAGTGCCCCGTGGAACGCGTTGCAATACCTGTCTAAGGCGTCTTCTCTTGGCCCCCTTGTGCCTTTTGGAAATTATTAAATTTTTAATCTGGAAGATCTACCCAGTGGAAGGTTTTAGGACTGACGTCCTAAGCCCGCCCCGGTGCTCAGTGGAAGGATTTAGAATATCCGGCTCTCCGAGGGCACCCAGTGGAAGATTTTAGAATTCTCGCCTCTCTAAGGGTACCCAGTGGAAAATTTTAGAATTCTCGCCTCTCTAAGGGCAGCCAATGGAAGATTTAAGAGTTTCCGCCTCTCTAAGTATACCAATTGGAGGATTTTGAAATTCTCGCCTTTTTGAGGATACCCAGTGGAAAGTTTTAGAATCCCCACCAAAGGGTACCTAAGAGAGGTTTTAGGGAAACGCGTCCTCTCTCAAGACGCCCTATCAGAATTTTAAACATTTTTCTCGCTTCCTATGGCACCTTAAGGAAAATTTTAGAATCCTCGCCCAAGGAGAGCTTATGGGAGGTTTTATAGAATTTTCGCCGCTTTCAAGGCACTGTTTTAGAATCCTCGCCATTTGAGTGGCACCCGATGGGAGATTTCGGAATTGTTGTCTCTCTCGGGACTGTTTATAGGAGGTTAATAGATTTCTTGCCTCTCTCTCTCTCTCTCTCTCTCTCTCTCTCTCTCTCTCTCTCTCTCTCTCTCTCTCTCTCTCTCTCTCTTTCTCTCTCTCTCTCTCTCTTTCTCTCTCTCTTTCTCTTCTAAAATTATGTCCAATCTCTTGTTCTTTTTTTGCGGTTTCGTGAGAGAGCCAGCTTTATTATCTCCAAACACGCGATCAATCCATCTCTTTTAACCACCCCCTTTCCCTCCCACAAATAAACTTTGAAGAGATCTAATTAAAAATAATAATAATAATACTAAAGCACAATTGTCGACAATTGCCTGGCAACGTGTCATGAAACGAGGGACGCGGCTGGAGATTGAGAATGTTTTTCGCGACTATGGACTTCAAAAGCTGCGGACCTTTGACGTCATAATTAAGATATTGATTTTTTGCATTCTCACTGATGTGCAGGGAGTGTTTATTGTCTAGGATGCCGAGCCAAGTCGAGCATAGAAGAGAAATATTAAAATCATTGGCAGAGATATTTTTAATCCTGTACTTTCGTATGTCCTCAAAGCCTTTCTTTCATTATAATAACTATATATTATATTATATCATCTGTTCTTACAGTGTGTGTGTGTGAGCAATGCTCTTACTTGTTGGTAATGTTGTGTGAGCAATGTGCGTGTGTGCGGTGTGCGTTAAGACTTGTAGGTCTTAGATATTGTATTTGCTATTGTACTGTTACTGAATGCTGTGACAACAAATTTCTTGGAAACAGGATAATAAAGTCATACCTTATGTTATTTTATCCTATATTATCATAGAAGAAAAAAAAAAAGAGCTATTATTAACAAGGCCTGCCGCCGCTCATACATTTCGGATTTGCGTGAACTTTTGAAGGGCCTTCCTTTTCGACACGCAGAAGGTTCTTTTTCGTTTTTAGGAGTTGAAGGCTGGAAATGATGGGTATATTTTGGAGTAGGAGTGGAACCTTAGTAAATAATGGCACACATTTAGGTGTGATGTCTTGTTGAGGCGATTTGCCGAGAGCAAAAACGATCTTCTGTATCTTTCCCTGTTTGCTTTTATATGTATTATTCTGTTGCTTCTGGATGATCTAGAAATTTGATGAAATAGGGAATGGGGAACATCAGTTAAGATGGGTATAAATGTATTTACCCAAGCACTTGCGGACAGATGGTCAAAACCTAAGAATGCAGGGGCTGTCGTTTTGCATGTTTTCTTGCTGACTGTGTTTGTTAATTTTGTTCTTGTCGCTTTCTCTGGCATTGCCCTCCCACTCCCACCCCCACCCCCAACCCCGGTGCTATAATACAATCCGTTGTTGTTATTAGGAGGAGGTTCCTCTGACCAGGTGGCCAGACTCATCTATAAAGAATGTCATCTGACCAGGCGAATAATTCAAGCCGGTGAACAAACTCATCCCAGCAATCAAACTTCATTTCAAGCAAAGCAGTGAAAGTCTCCGCTGTGCCCGTGGGCTACAATTTTAGGCCTAACTTTGAAAGCACCTTGGCCGCTACGCGAGACACGCAAAGACTGGTCAAAAATGATTGGTCTGACCAGCTGGTCAAATCAAGCCGTTGTTATCCCATACTTTCTCATGTCCTGAGACTCAGAAGAAACAATTTTGTGACAGTGTTACAGCAGGTGATCTTAGTTATTGTTTGTTCAAACTCCACTTTTTGCACAAGTGAGAAATTCGACGTTAAGACGTTTGCGTCTTTAGTACTCTTGATAAGGAGTAACTATGAAACAGCTTGATCAGTCCCACAACGTATTATCACAAGTGTCAAAGTGGGCATTTGTTACACCTCTCCTACATACTAAAAGATGTTCAATTTTTCAGAAAATGGAGATGAACAAACACCTAACTAAGATCTTGATCGACCAAAACCACCTCTGAAATATACAATAAATACATATTTCGCGCATAAGGGCTAGATCGACCATAACAAGACTGACTATTAGAGTCTCCCGTGGAGATATTTTAAATTCCACACCTTCTTAAGCTCCCAATCTCTGTCTGAACACTTTCTTCCGTGACATTGTCACTTGCGCGCATGGCATATTCAGTGTTCACTCACAAGCGACGCTATTCCCACAAAGCAGACTGTATTTAACGTAAATTCGTGGTAATGCATTTGGGGAGCTCAACTTTTATGACGACCAATGAATCAAACCAAATGTCCGGACCAGATGTGGGTCAATAAAGGCATTCTAAATCTTATATCATACTATAATGGAACTAGAAAATGAATATCTAAGCACCTGAAACTTCGCGACCTCGTAACCAAGAATTGTGAAACTTGGTGTATTGCCGCAATTTCTGGTGACGAATTACGTGGACACCTCCATTTTGGACAAAATCCAACATTTCGTATTATTAACTTGCCAATATTTGAGACACGAAAGAGAAACTCATTTTTATCTAGTGAAATCGAAAAGTATGACCGGAAATTTTGTACTGCGCTTCTGTGTACACATTCCGGTCCAAAATCAACCTTATCATATCTATGTATTAAAGTTCCAGACTTTTTCAAGTTGTAAAAAAAATGTACAGTATAACGACGACTTCTTTTGGCTCCCGTAAATGAGCACATCGCACGGGGAGACTTTCTTGTTATTTGACACGCTTTCAGTTTGGTGCATAATGTCCTGACGCGTAAGGTGTGAAGCAAGACTGTTGATTTTTATGGGGAACTTTTTGCATCAAAGAGGGTTGTTGTTGTTTTTTTCGGAGCTCCCGGGGGGTGGGGGGGGGGGGTGGGGGTGTAGAGAAAGCAAAGATACTATAATTGACAAGATAAGACAACTAGTGCATTTAGCGTGCACCGTTCCGTAGTGTATATCTATGGCGTGCACAGATTTTGCGCCGCCACCTAGCGGCAAACGCGTGGAATTGGAGAAAAGTGTCGTATTTTACAAAGCCAAAAACATCGTAGTTTTTGTTCACTGTTTAACTATCGCTATAGGCCTTGATTGATGTCACTGATTGTGGAATTATAACCTCAATCGCTGTGGGAAAGTTCTGATTATTTTTTCCTTTTTTTTTTTTTTTTTTAGTCCCAGTAGCGCTGTCATTGCTTTACATCATATATTTACCATTATATCAAACATTCTTTTCATACTGTTCGCCATTGGCCCCACCCCCGATCAGCGCGCAAATTGTATGCACGATTTTGTTAGTGGTGCGATGAAGACAGAGTCTCATCTTATCGTTTCTAGTATCTTTGGAGAAAGGGAGAGCATAGGCGAAGAGGGAAAGGCATTTTGAAAGGTTTAGAACTATTGCGTTTAAAGGACTAAGGAAAAGAGAAGGTGGGTCTTAAGTGCGAGTGTGAGTTGGAGTTGGAGCTCAGAGAAATCACAGTCATCGACATTATTATAGCGGTCACACTGTGCTGGGAAAGAAGCAAGAGAAGAGACAAAGTATAACACAACGCGACCCACAGACTAATAATAAAATACCCAGACTCGATTATCCCATTGTGTGACGTCACAAAACAGCGAAAGGTCATGAACCATCCGCCATATTAGGTTTAAGGTAGCGACCGGCGCTTCAGCATAGCTACAATTTTGAATGATACCATTTTGACGCGCCTACTGAACGCGGAAGTTTGGTTCCGCACCGAGAAATTAATACATGTACAACCAATCTTGACAAATAAAAAGAAATTTCTACTGCAGATAGAACTAGAATCGGAATTTCTCGAGCGGCGGCCATATTGGTTATACAGTCGTCGCTCGGGAAATACCGTAAAAAACGACACAGCCCGAAGCTCGTGTTTCTAGTCTGGTTAGTTTATTAGTCTGTGACGCGACCTTGAGTTCTGGTTTGTTTCCTTCCACTTTTTGCACAACTGAGAAATTTGAGGCCAGACACGCTTTGCGGCTTTAGTTATTATGATAAGGGGTTAGAATAAATTGGAACTGTGAAACAGCTTGATAAGTGCGACAATGCAATTTGAATAAGTGTCAAAGTGTTTATTTGTTATACCTCTTCTACATACTAAAAGATCTCCAGTTGTTTTTTGGTTGTTGTTTTTTTTCAGAAAATGGAGATAGAACAAATAAAAACTCAAGTCGCGAGAACGATAGGACAGAAATAGATCCTACCAAATATGTCCCACCAAACACCCCTCCGTCAAGTACGAGAAGTTACCGGAAATTAGTAATTTTACACTAGGAAGGAAACCACACGTTTGAAGTTGTCTATCAGACACCAAATACTGGAAGAACGTGGCCAAGTCAAAATTAGAGAGTATTTATTGTAAAACTCCAATAGATTCGGTGCGAGATTAATTTTGCTTTTTTAATGGAGAGAAAAATTGGAGAAAATGTCCTTCAAAACTGAAAGTAATTAAAAAGAGATACAATGACAGACAAACAGTCAGACAGACAGATAGGCAGGCAGAGAATCGGACAGATAGAGAGATAGATAGGCAGATAGAAGATAGGCATGCAGACAAACGAACAGACAGACGACTGACGGATAGATAGATAGATAGATAGATAGATAGATAGATAGATAGATAGATAGATAGATAGATAGATAGAAAGAGAGAGAGAGAGAGAGAGAGATAGATAGATAGATAGATAGATAGATAGATAGATAGATAGATAGATAGATAGATAGATAGATAGATAGATAGATAGATAGATAGATAGATAGAGAAAGAGAGAGAGAGAGAGAGAGAGAGAGAGATAGATAGATAGATAGATAGATAGATAGATAGATAGATAGATAGATAGATAGATAGATAAATAGATAGATAGATAGATAGATAGATAGATAGATAGATAGATAGATAGATAGATAGATAGATAGATAGATAGATAGATAGATAGATAGATAGATAGATAGATAGATAGATAGATAAATAGATAGATAGATAGATAGAGAAAGAGAGAGAGAGAGAGAGAGAGAGAGAGAGTAAATAGATAGATAGATAGATAGATAGATAGATAGATAGATAGATAGATAGATAGATAGATAGATAGATAGATAGATAGATAGATAGATAGATAGATAGATAGATAGATAGAGAGAGAGAGAGAGAGATACACTCTCGAACATTTAAGTTTAAACTCAGCTCTCAAGCATTCAGATTTACAATGATTTTTCCAATTGAGCAAACAATGAACGAATCAAACCATCAATCAAGGTTTCGATCGATTTTCCAGGAGTCTATTGTTCTGACGATCAATAAAACGATGAAACAATGTATTTTAAGAACTGTGTGGTCGAAAGCGGAGGAATTTCAGCATAGTTGTCTAAATGTGTCCGCATTCCCCAAACAGATAATTAAGTCGAATGGCTTGAAATGGGAAACGGCATGTTTATCGGCTAAGAGTGATTTGGGTAGGAGCTGAAATTTAATTGATTACAATTCTTCGGCAGCTCTTTTATGTGTGTATAAAATTCTTCCATTACTATTTGAGGTACCCGGCGTCGCCCGGGACAATTAATCTGTTTATTCGTTTCGGTTTTTGGGTGATTAACGTCCATCTGCTTTGCCTTGCCCATTTCCTTTTGGGGTTTTTTTTTTTTGTTGTTCTGTTTTGGTGGTGTGTTTTTAAACAAGTCTTCTCACATTTCCCTTCCGTGTCAATGCTCTACTCACCACGTCAGCACTTGGAACGAAGAATATCAGGAAATGGCAGCAAAGATACTAGAAAGGATAAGATGAGATAATGTCTTCTTCGCAACATTAAAAAAATCCGGGCACACAATTTGCGCGCTGATCGGGGGCCTGACCCATGACGCATAGTATGAAAAGAATGCTTGATATAATGGTAAATTTATGATACAAAATTGTGACAGTGCGTCTAAAAAATTTAAAAAAAACACCAGAGTTCTTCCCACAGCGATTGAGATTGTAATTCCACACTACGTGACGTCAATCAAGGCCTATAGCGATAGCTGAACAGTAAACAAAATGCAATATTGTCCCCTATTTGGCATGGCAAAATACGACACTTTTCATGACTTCCGCGCTTTTGCAGCTAGGTGGCGGTGCGAAATCTTGCACGCTAAAAGCACCAGCTGTCTCAGCTTGTCAATTCTAGTATCTTTGATGGCATTAAACTGGGTGCTGACGATCCTTATTTAAAGAGGATTACAACCACAGACTTTGGTGCGTCTTTCTGTTAGAGAAAGAATTCCGCTATAAAAGTCCAGGTCGGGTAACAGGGCAGACAGGGGTAGGATCGAGTACCTAGTCTTCTCGGATAAGGACGAAAAAATTCGGAGGGCCCGTGTGCACGTTGCGCACGTTAAAGATACCTTGGCAGTTGGAAATCGTAAAGAGCAGGCCGAAAGGCCGCTGCCCGGGCAAAATTGAAATTAATAGATTAAAAATGTATCCATATCATCTCCCCCCCCCCCCTCCCCGCCAGAACAAGAAATAATCAAACAAGTAAAGTGAGGTGTAAATGCCAAGGGCAGCGAACCTCCTAAAATAAAGACCTTAAATCAGGGCAGACTCGTCGCAGTTGGCACGAGGTTCGTCCCGGTCTCCAGGGTATCACCACCGCTGGCAGCCAGCGGCTCCCTACCACGGGGTAGCCAAACGTAATTATACCCGAACACCAGGTCATGTCGACCTGGCAGTAATCTGCGCAGTGGGCAGTTTGTTTAATAGTGAACCCATCGGCAGGAAGTGATGACGTCATGGGTTCATGCGTTTGTGAAAAAGAAAAAAATGTGTCTCTTTTGCAAAGTTAGCGATTCAAATACAAATTAATTTTCCCCACCATTTCAGATCTCTAACTATAAAACAGAACCTTCTACAGGTCAAGCGGGAAAGATTTTCAAAATTTCGCGCAAATATGAGCGGTATGAGTGGCAGTACGTCGTGTTAAAATCTGGCAAATTTTTTATGTTGTTTTTATAATGTAGATTAAAATACCCGACAGGGTTGAGTGTGACTCCATTAGGACGAAATCCGATTTGGTCGCTGATTTGACCAGATGGATACCAATTCCCCTAAACTGTATTGAAATAGAGAAAAACCAGCTATCAGACATTTATTTTTCAGAGTTTAACCTTCAACTTTATAACGCAGAGGTGGCCAAACTTGCTTCATGTTAGAGCCATATACAATAAACTTCAGATCTTCGAGAGCCACAGGATATGAACAAAATTTACACATACGTCTTTATTTTTACGTACAATTTAGTTACAAAAAGTGTATGTAAATATTAATAAATACGTCATCTAACCAGCAATATTTACTCGTGTGAATTTTTTTTTAAGCTGTTAATTTATATTAGTAACAGTAATCACAAAGTACACATGTTCACCCAATGTTTTAAGAGAACAACACAAAAATTCAGCCAACATAATTATTATTTCCAGCAACCGTCCATTTGAAGGTCAGGCAGCGGCATATGGCTCGCGAGCCGCGGATTGGCCACAGGTGTTATAATACAACCTGCCGGTTGTCAAGAGCTCCAGGCATGTCAGACATATCAATTTTGGGAATAGCTTTACAATAGCTTACCGTGCAGCTCTCGATATGTTGAGTCAACTCCTCTCCTGTCCACTTCTCCCCTCCCCCCCCTCCCCCCCCCCCAATCTTTTTTTTTTCTATCCATGTCTACCAAAAGGTTTTGAGACTGTCAGCTCCCACCCTGCATCCCAATCTGTACCCTGTCCAACCCCCGACCCCCCCCCCCCCCGGTGGGGGGTTAGAATGTGTTTGATGTCAGCATCCATTCAACTGTCCACTGTCTACTGCTGTTGGTCGGTCGTAATTCGGTTAATGAACGGACAAAGAAACACCACTCGTGGAACATTGCAGGAGACCGGTAGAGCCATGGCACTTGGCGCTGTGCCAGGGCGGTCCCTAGCTCTGGACTTTACGTGAGGGTCCCGGGGTGCAGGGAGTTAACTAGTGATGCGATGACCCAAGTCTGGTTTTGTC
Organism: Onchidella celtica; assembly: GCA_963931925.1. Classification (NCBI taxonomy): domain Eukaryota; kingdom Metazoa; phylum Mollusca; class Gastropoda; order Systellommatophora; family Onchidiidae; genus Onchidella; species Onchidella celtica. The sequence goes on from OZ007584.1 coordinate 23,772,199, forward strand.
TCCCTTTTTAGTTCGAGATGTGAACTATGGAGTTCAATGTCAAAATTGGGCAAAAAGAAAAGGTTGTATGTTGCAAAGCCCCGCGTGAGAAATAAAACCCAAACAATACAAAGCAAACTAAAGATAAGACAGAAAATACACAAATTTTCGGCTTTCGCCTTTGTCAAGTGAAAAAAAACGAACAATAAAAGACTTCAACAGGAACGAAGTGTAACAGTTTAGCTGCGAGTTCTTGCTTCGTTAGCTTTGGTGTAGATTCACATAAAATATGAAGCGATTTAAGTTGTAATGCCTAGTTAGTGCTCAGAAAAGCAACGCGGAAGTGAAAGAAGGAAGAAAGAGAAATGATCAAGATGGGATTAGAACCCACGACCTCTGCTACGGCACCCGTCGCCTTGCCAAGAAGAAGACAGATCGTTTAACCGTTCGGGCACTCCGTCTCTCCTAAAAAAGAAAGAAATTCTATCAATCGTCAAAAAACTATTCGCACAAGTGGGTTTCTAACCTATTTACATTAATTTTATCGTATCGTTTCTGAATTATTTCTTATGCGAGGCTTTGCTACATACAACTTCTTCATTCTTTTTGCTATATTTTGACTTTTCTGCTAGCCTAGCCGGGACCCCACAAGTTGTTTTTTTTCTGAAATAAGTTTGTCTCACTAACTCTCGCACGTCGAAACTGTGGTGAGTTAGCCTGCAAGAAAGAGAGGCTTCTCCCACTGAGTCAAAGCAGACCCAAAAACAGACTTGACACAGCGCACCCAGACTTGACCCAGTGCACCCAGACTTGACCCAGTGCACTACACTTGACTCAGTGCACCCAGACTTGACCCAGTGCACTAGGCTTGACTCTGCGCACCCAGACGTGACCCGGTACACTAGACTTGACTCTATGCACCCAAATTTGACTCAGTGCACCCAGACTTGACGCAGTGCACATCATCTTTTATTAATTTTTTTTAACATAAGCCACAGGTGCAAAGTTTAAAGGCCTTCCTAATGCTAACATTTTCTAAAAATTAAACATTATTGAAAAAATCCACATACCTACACACAAAAACTAACTTCTCTGTTCGGCTTTATTCATTTATACTACTATGTTCCTCAATTAACAACAGCCACCTGAAAAGGTCACTTAAGGAGTAACTCGACACGGGAAAATGATCTGTCGTTCTTGGCCCTGTTGCGAGCCACAGATTGTAAGCAAACATTTTTTTTAACAAAATCTAGTCTTTTTTTTTTTGTAAATGGATTCATAACAGACCATAAAAACAAAAAGAAACTTGACAAATGTCTAACATCTCTGTAAAAAAAAAAAAAATCATTTATCTTTTTTAATTGAAAACAGGAAGGAGAACAAAATCACCATCAAAATAAAAAATTCATTTCCACAAAAAAAACAAAAAAACAAAGCAATTACAACAAAAGAGAAAACACTAACTAAAAAATAGTGCTGAGGAGCCCAAATTTAGATCTGGCTATCCATTTAAACGGGTCGGTCGAGTTATCCGGATGCAAGTGGGTGACCCGCTGGCGATCCGTTCCCGACTTCCTTGTAGAAATCTAGGTCAGAGGCTACATCTGTAATGGTGCGGTTTGTCTTTCCACCCCCGCCTTAACAATAATGACCCAAAAAAAAAAAAAATTCCTCTGGCCTCTTCCCTCCCTCGAACACGGACACTCACAAGGTTGGATGAGCCTCACAAAGGAACCCATCTATCTATCTATATCTAAAAAAAAAAAAGCACGGAAAAGGAATTCACTGCTGCGAGGAAGTTTCTTCCCATGCGTTTCGCCCAGACCTGAAAAAATTACATGTGAAAAATAGTTCTTTTTGCTACTATGTCTATTCCTTTGACATAAAGCGAAGTATCGTAATTTTGTAATAAATGAAAATAGGTCTAAAAACATTGAATAATGCGTTCTCCTCAACAATGATGGCCTCCCTCCTGCCTCTGTTTTGTTTCGACTTCAGTACCGTGCATGTCATAAAAAGTAACCATATCAAGCTTAGTGCACAGTGTAGTGGCGCGCATGAGTTCTGAAGCAGGATTGCAGATTACTACTTTTATTGTCAGAGAGAGAGAGAGAGAGTGAAAATACGTCATCGAATAATGCTTTCTCCTCAACAATGGTTGCCTCCCTCCTGCCTTTGTTTGGTTTCGACTTTAAACTTCCGGTTGCGTTTCAAAGTTTGAAGGCATGAGTTTCTGTGCCGTCTGCCTTATGCACGGTACGGGTCATGCGTGTGTTACTGTGCCAGTTGTGAGTCGTTTTCTTCCTAGATCTACATAATCTGTGTGCTGATTGTGCGTGTTGTTTGCAACCCGTTCTTTGAACGCGCCCTTACACTAGTGAAAAAAAAAATACATAACGAGATCAAAGAGATTAGAATTAACTTGCCGACCCTCTTTGAAGTCAACAAACTTGTACTCTACAGCCCTCGTCTCTCCTGAAATCGTATCGAGTGTCCAGGCCCGTTTTTCTTAACTGACCTAAATATTTGGATCATGATCCGGACATCCAGATATTTTCGAAATAGGTAATTCAAAAATCCGTATCATTTAAAAGCAAATCTCAGCCCTATACTACAATAGGAACTTCCCTCTTCCGATATTCCAGCAAATTTACTTTTTTTACTTTTTATTTTTTTTTAGCCTTGAAAATTGAAACTTGAATCTTGAAAAAATGTTGAATTTACACTTGAAGGTTGACCATAAACACTTTTTTGGGGGGGCTTTTTTTTTTTTTTAGCCTTGAAAATTGAAACTTGAACCTTGAAAAAGCTTGAAAAAATTTAGTGTTGAATTTACACTAATTGAAGGTTGACTATGAGCACTGTTGTAAATATCACAACACTTTGCCAGACCTTCTGGCACGTTCGGTGCTGGTAATAGACCAGAACCAGATGAGAAACGTAGGCTCTTTTTCAAAATGTTCTTCGGGTGTTTTTGTATTAAATTAGTGCTACATACGATTTTAATCAGCAAAAAAAATTATTTTTTTTAATGAATTTTCTTTAAAATATCACTATTTGGTCCAAAAATATATCCCCTCCCTCTTTTCCCTCTCCAAGATTAACATTCATATTTTTTTTACCGAAGAGCCCCACCCCCCCCCCCCATACTCTTATTTCTCTACCAGGGGCGTAGTACACCACCTCCCCTTAAAATCATAGGCCCATATCGCGACCTTAGCTGTCCTTTATTCCAATTCTACTGTTTTACACAACTGAGAAATTCGAGGTCAAACGTTTGTGGTTTAAGTATTATAATAACGAGTTAGAATAAATGAGAACCGTGAAACAGCTTGATAAGTGTCACAATGCATTTTAAACAAGTGTCAAAGTGTGCGCTTGTTAATGGTAGACCTCTTGTACATACTGAAAGATCCCCGGGTTTTGTTGTTGTTTTTTTTCCGGAAATTAGAAATAGAAAAAAAACAAGAACTAAGGTCATGACTTGCCAACTGCCCCCCCCACCCCCCACCTCCCACCCCTACCCCTCCAACGTCAGACCTGAGCCCGTAATAACTAAAGCAAATGATGATAACAGTGATGAGAAAGAAGACATGACAGAACAGGGAACAGGGAAGTGGTGGCGGCGTTATAAAACGAAAACAAGGTTTGCAAACAAAACAAAACAAAGTTATCCAATTCTCACCGCCCACACACGTCGATCTTCTGAATTTAACACTTTGAAACCACGATGTAACATGAGATACTTGGGTGAAACCAGTTACAGAAAGAATCGTGGTAACGAGAAAAATATCGGATTACTTCAAGACGCCGATATTACAAGACACTTCTGTATTATAATTATGTTTGCATTATGTTACTTTGTAAAATGTATGGTCAAATCGTGTTATACCCGTTCACCCGGATGATTGGTGGGCGCTTCTGGTAGACTCTCCTTCTGTCCTATCATTCTGTTATATTCCGTATACAATCTTGCTTCTTCCAAGCACAATGTCACCGTTATCGTATTTGTGTGCACTACACCAGACTCAAAGTCAAACCCCTTCATAGAGAGGCATATCTGCATCATGGCAATTGAATTGTGGGTCGGGCTATAGTGTCACTTTGGGGGGGGGGGGGGAGTGAGCACTGAGCATTTTCTGTTAAAATTAAAGAAGCTTTCCTTGAATCATATCTATTATAAAAATATTATATATATTTTTTTTTTTATTATGTATAAAATGGCGGGAGTAATTCATTGTGGTACAGTTTGGGCCCTTTTTTTTTTGCTCGGCGCTACAGCCTAAGTGACAGCTTCAAAAATTACTAAAGACATTTTCTTAAGTGTCAACTAATCCAATCCAATCGCTTTTGTATCGACCGATTGTGCTTATTCAAGTTTCAGGTATTTTTAAATAAAAAGTTGTAAAAAAAAAGTAAAATACAATGACGGCTGTTTTGGCTCCCTGTAGTAAGCCCACCGCACTGGAAACGACATTTATACTCGTTTAATTCCGTGCGCGTAATTCCCTGCCAGAAATGAGTGCGCGGTGCTCTGGTGTGCATGAAATATTTAGTAAGACTGCAGAATATTGGAGGCCTTCTTGACCAAAAGAGTGAGGGGTAGAACGAAGGGTACACAGGCTTATCCCGGATAATGCCGGGTATCTCATCCAATGGGGATAAATAATTTTACTTTTCTTCAGGTTTGAGGAAAGTGCGTTTTAATGTAGTGCTATCGCTGTCCCCACATTAGTTCTTCTTTATTCCAACTCCACTTTTTGCACAACCGAGAAATTCGACGTTAAACTTTTCCGGCTTTAGTTATCATGATAAGGATTTAGAATAAATCAGAAGTGAGAAACAGATTGATAAATGACACAACGAAATTTAAACAAATGTCAAAGTATGCAGTTGTTATACCTCTTCTACATATTATAAGATCTCCAGTTTTTTGTTTGTTGTTGTTGTTGTTTTTGCAAAATATGGAGATAAAACGTACAGGAATTGAGATCACGATAATATTATGTGAAATCTAAATGTGTCATAAAAAGGAGAATAAATTATTTTCCTTGACTGTTCCATAAAAATTACTATGACTATTACTGTGACGTGTGCTCCAACCCTCACCTCCACCCACCATATCACCCTTCCCCCCCCCCCATCCCAGCCGAGAGTACGTAGCCCTACTTTGTCCATGACCTCAAAATGACAGTGAAGAAAACTGATGAATTACATCACCCCTAGACACTTCTCGTCTCTCTTGTAACTGGTCATTACCTGACGGAAAAACTGTTAACATTAAATTATATTTCATTACTTCTCCTCCATCTTTCATGATTGTAATCCCAGCTCTTGTCAAAGCGTTAAATGTATTCTATTTTAGACCGAAGACAAGGCTGCCAATTGGACAAAGGCGTGTAATATTTCACACTTTCAAAATGTTGGTTATAATTATTTTCCCCTGATAACTGCCCTTGACATCTTACGAAAGAGACAAGACGTCAGACATTATTTTGAGAATAAATTGTTTACAGATTTAAATTACTATTATTATCATAACTAGCGGGGAACGTTTTAGAGAGGGGGGGGGGGGGTTGTCCAGCTTATTTTCTGTTGTTTTTTTTTCTGGCGTAGTGTGGAAATGCTTGGTGCACTTTTGGAACGAAGCGTCAACTCTAAAAAAGTTGCAGTTCACAGTACTTAGTTCACTGGTTTGTTAGTGCTTAAATAGAAGTTTTCAGTGTAGGACATTTTCTTTCTTGCCTTCGTTTTTTCCTTTTTCCTGTCTTTCTTTTATTTTTTTTTTCGTTTTTTCTTTCGTTCTTTCGTTTTTCCTGTCTTTCTTCCATCCTTTCTTTCCTTTTTTTCTTCCGTTCGTTCTTTTTTCCTGTCTTTCCTCCGTTCTTTCCGTCCATCTTTCCTTCATTCTTTCGTTTTTCCAGTCTTTCTTCTATTCTTTATTTCCTTCTTTCCTTCGGTTTTTTTTCCTTTTTTTTTTTCGTCCTTTCTTCCACTATTTATTTCCTTCTTTCCTTCGTTCATTCGTTTTGCCTTTCTTTCTTTCTTTCTTTTTACCTTTTCGCTCCACCTTTGCTTTAATGGTGTTATCTTTATTCGAATACGTAAAGACGAACATTTTTATTTATTTATTGATTGATTGATTGATTAATTGATTGATTTGTATATTTACTTGTTTATTTATTCATATATTAATTTTTGGTTTATTTGTTTATTTCTTAGCCCCCCCCCCCTCCCCCCCCCCTTTTTTTTACTGATTTACTTGTTTAGACATCTATTTATTCAATTATTATTGAAGTGCCATCTCTCTTTCATACCAGCACACTATGGATAATGTTGACGAAATATCATAAAAACCACAGAAAAACTGTAGGGTCCCAACAGAGCTATATAGCAATGTCAAAATTGGGCAAAAAGAAAAATGTGTATGTATTTCTCATGCAGGGTATCGCTACATACAACTTTTTTCTTTTTGCCCAATTTTGACATACGGATAATGTTCACTTATCCAATTTTCTAGAATATACGTTGTTTTAGAAGTTAAACTATTTATAAGTTATAGTCTTTCAATTTTTTTGAAGTAACTATCGATACCGCAGTAATACGCTGTAATGCAACACCTAGGTAGTCCAATACACGGTTTGTGGGCCAGCGGTCAGGCCCGCCGAAGACATTTAACCGGCCCGGTTATAATCTACAACGCATTAAGTCAAATTTGCTGTGCCTCGGCTTTAATAACAGCTGTGGACTGCGGAGTTAAGCCGGGTTCTCGTGTGTACCGCAACGGAAACGTCAAACAGCTATCATGTAGTAAAATGAAAGAGTGTTTCCATATGTGTGGAAAAGACCTTCACGTACGACTGAAAATATTCTTTCCATTGTACTACTTGAAGGGTTTTTGCCTGTTTCCGTTTCTGTACACATGAAAACAACGCTTTAGATTTGACCTCGCGCGAATAGTGAAACAGAAAAACCAGATCTGCCTCTCTAGTTGGTTCATAGGAAATAAACGTGTGTGTCAGTGTATTTTACCACGTTCCCCTAACAACAGATGAGTTGGAAAAAATGGAAGTAAAACTTTCGTCAGACGTGGTTGGAGAAATCACATCCATTTAAACAGAAATCGATGATGTATTTCACACTGTCAGTTGCCATAATATTGAATCTAAACAGTCGTCAATCTCCAACACCGTTGCATGGCAGGTTCAAAATTCAATAGCTTTGACAGCATGACATCTTAAAATAACATTATTTCTTTGCAGTACTGTCCATTTTCTTGATATAGTTCATTCTCCCTTGGGTTTATTCCGAACATTATGTGGGAGGGTGTCTGTAAACAGAGAGAAACCATTTCAACAAGAGCTATTTTTGGATCTCTCGTGAAAAGAGAAAGAAAAAGGTTATAATTTTATTTGCCAAATTCCCTGTTTAAAAACAAACATTACAGTGAATCACAGAAGAATAAGAAATGAAATGGAAAAAAAACAATGCACGTTTTTCCGTCATTAACCCTCTGGAACCCAGGATATTGTACCCCCCCCCCCTCCCCCCCCCCCCCCCCAAGTGTTCTACACCTACACTATGAGCGATTTCTCCATGAATTATTTTATCGGATAATAAAGGTCTTTCCTTCTGTCTTTCTTTTTTTTTTTTTTTTTTCCTTCCTCATTCATTTTTGATTAAGTTTCCTGGACCCTGGTCCTTGTTTGTTCTATCTCCATTCTCTGAAAACCTGGAGATCTTTTAGTATGTAGACGAGGTATAATAGATACACGCTTTGACACTCGTTTAAAATGCGCGGTGTGCCACTTAGTAAAGCTGTTTCACAGTTCCGATTTATTCTGACTCTTTATTATTAATATCAAAAGCCGCAATCGTTTAACATCGAATTTCTTTGTTGTGCTAAAAGTATAGCTGGGGCTTACAAGAACCAAGGCCTGGTTCTAGTGAAAAAGAACCAAAAAAGAGAACAATTGTGTGTGTGTAGTGAAGAACCGTGTTAGAAACAAACAGGAAACAAACGTTAGAATAGATCACAAAAGAATAAGAATTGACATAGGAACAATTCACGTCTTCGGTCATTAACCCTCTGTAGCCCAAGATACCATATTGGGAAGACCTGTGACCTGTCTCTGTGGCTAATGTTCTACACCAGTGGTTCTCAAAGTGGGGCACACTTCTCCCAGGTGGGGGCATGGCAATATTTTGGTGGGGTGTGTTTAGGTCTTTATTTTAGGAGGTTCCGCTGCCCTTGGCATTTACACCTCACTTTTCTAGTTTTTATTTTTCTTGTTGTGGTAGGGGTTCATTTTTTTAGAATTTTGCCAGGGCAGCGGCCTGTTCGGCCTGCTCTTTTCGATTTCCAACTGCCAAGGTATCTTTAACCACTCGCATCGTACACACGTGCCCTCCGTATTTTTCGTCCTTATCCGAGAAGACTAGGTGCTCGATTCTACCTCCCATAGGATCAGGGACAGGAAAATATGAGAAACATTCCAGAATTCTAACATGCCTGCACCTTCGGCATGACCTGAGACGCGAGCACCTTGCCTCTAGGTGGGACGTGGGAGTTCTGAATGGGGTGTAAAGATATTTCATAGAAGTGTTAATTTCACAGTGTATTTTAACTTATCAACTATAGGTAGAATGCGCATATCCACCATCTTGTCTGTCCGGACCCACTTAAGGCGTCGCGAACCAATCGGCGGCGAGTTCACTACTGTAAACAATGATACGTGTGTATACGCACATGGGAGACGTTCGGTCAACTCTTTCACTTCCTTTCTCTTGTTTTCACGGATGGTAGGGAATCGGACCAGTTTGGATTCATCCTTTCCACCCCTGTCACAACAGTCAACTGCAATTCAACCAGCAGGCATTTTAACTGCTTAGACACATCTCAAAGTTACACTCATCAGCTGATCCACCGGCCATCTTGTTTGGCGGAAGTACAAAACAAAAACTCTGTGACGTCATGCGCATTCTACCTATATAGAAAAACTGTTGTTTCTCTATGTCGTGTTGTCGCTTCCCTTATTTAGCTCGGATTAAAACAACGAACTTGACAGCTGCATGTCTTTGATAAAGTAATGGATGGAATTTACTGGATGGCATTTACATAGCACATATCCATTGCCATTAGAAATGCTCTATGCGCTTTACAGAAGCTCTCTCACTCGCTCTTTCTTCCTCTCACCCTCTCCCTCTCTCTCTCACTCTCTCTACCCCTCTCTATCTCTCTCTATCCCAGAGCAAATTGTAAAGCAGCCTGTTAGGCGCAGTTCACACAACAGTTCACAACTCACAACAGTTCACAACTCACAACTTGTATTCTAAAATATTATAATAATATTTGAATATCTATTAATATGTTTTTTAATAATGAATTATACATTTTTGTTGGTGATATTGGGGGGGGGGGGGGGGGGGGGGGGGGTGATATGGCTAAATTTTTAATCTATTAATTTTAATTTCAATTTTGCCCGGGCAAAATACTTGTTAAATCTTTTTGTATATTCTGTGTACTAACTTCATTTGATCATGGTGAGGGGCAAGTTTTTTGTGTTGTTATTTTTTTTTAATTGAAGTCGGTTGTAGGACAAAATAGTTTGAGAAACGCTGTTCTCCACTAAGGACAATTTCTCATTATCTTATAAACTCTATTCATCCATGTAACCATCCAGAGCATTAAGATCTGCTCATAAAAAAAAAAAACTACTAGAATCTAAATTTGCTAAGACAAAAAAAATTTGGAGAGAGAGCGTTTTCTGTGTGCGCACCAGCTGTATGGAACTCCTTACCACCAAATATCCGAAACATAGAAAGCGAGGCACTTTTTATATCTGAAATGAAGACTTATCTCTTCAGAAAACACTTTGATATGTAGTCTGTGTGTTTGTGTGTGTGTGTGAAGGAGAGAGAGAGTGTGTGGTCAGTTGCTAGGAATGAGATTTGTTCTGTTTCTGCATGTTTTGTAAAGCGCATAGAGCATCTCTGGATATGCGCTATATAAATGAACTTTATTATTATTATTATTATTATCTCCTTTAATATGATTATTTTACCAGATGGTTATAGTCTTTCCTTCTCTCTTTCTTTCCTTCTTTCTTGTTTTCTCATTCATTTTCATGAGTTGGCCCTTTTTTGTGTCTAAACGATTCAGCTGTTCAGATTAATATCATTGTATTATACAGTCAAACGTGTTTGCTGGTGTTTTTTTTTAATAGAAAAAAAATACTGGTGCCTTGCTTCACAGGGCTTGCATTTCTTTAATTTTCAAAGACATTACAAACGATTGCGGCTGATTATTGCCTGACTGTCTGCAACTCAATTCTGCGGGCATAAATAGAACAAACCAATTGATCTACCATCAAGTTTCATTATTGCTAAGTGTCACGTCGTTTTGGATGTTAAGAGGTTCAAAATATTTGCTTGTGTTTTTTTTTTCATTTTGCAATTATCTGGAGAATTGTTCCATACATAAATAAACGCATGTGGGAGGAAGATCCATAGTTTTGATTAGTTCTTTTCAATCTAAGACTCTCAGACAGCCAAAACAATTTTATTTTTGGCATAAGATGCCAAAAAGAAAACAAGAAAATCTTCTCTGGCATCAATTTTGTCAGATACCATTATGGTTGAGGTGTAACCAGATACGTTTAATCTTACATGTAATTGGTCTCAAATGTCTGAAACTTAAAAATTAGAGTCAGAATCTGTGTTTATCCCAGAAATTTGCTTTGAAGGACACGTTGGAATTTGAGGCAAATACTATTTATACCCTCCCACGAGTTTGTCTCACTACGTCGAGCACGTCCAAAACTGTCTCGAGTCAACAGGCGGAAAGTGAGGCCTCATGCACTATGACAAAACAGTCGCAGCAACAGACTTGGCTCTGTAGGTTATTTGTGTCCTAGACAAGCCTATCTACCTGTACCATCCCCCCCCCTCCCCCCTTCCCTCACACTCCCCCCCCCCCCCCGCAAGCGCACACATACACACAGAAATAAAGAAACTGCCAACTTCTTTTAAAAACGTACCAAAACAAACAAATGTCTAGTAGAAGAGCTCATCATATCATAGTTAAAATTCATGGCGTTATTAAAATTTTATTCTTGCAAATTTGGAAATATATTCAGAATGTGTCGAGTTCCGTTTAGTATAAATTGCCAGAATAAATAACGCTCTGAATTATTAATTTGATGTTATGATTATCTTGCTCAAATACCAAAGAAAACAGATAAAAAATGCAAGGGAAGAAAACAAGTTAACGACCTAGACCAGTAGTTCTCAGCGTGGGTGACCTCGGCCCCGGAGGGCGTAACAGTTAAAATTGTTTACTCCATTCTTATACATTTCCATTAGTTTTGCTTTTTTCTCTCTTTTTTTTAGTGAAACGTGTTGATCAAGCCCTGTATAGTATTAATAATAATAATAAGAAGAAGAAGAAGAAGAAGAAGAATACATAACATTAAATAGTCCCCGTGGAAAGATATTAATATTTTTTTTTTTTGCAGTTTGTATTTTGTGTGCTTTTTTAATCCCATTGGGGAAATTTGCTTTAGTGACATTGCAGCCCAGTTACAAATGGAGCAGACACGTCGTCGCCACAGTGCAGTGCCGGTCGGTGTTGTTGTTTTGTATGTGTGTGTGTGTGGGGCGGGGGGAGGGGGGAGGGGGAAAGGGCGAGAGTGGTAGGAATAAATTTTATTTAATTTTGTCCGGGCAGCGGCCTGTTCGGCCTGCTCTTCATCGATTTCCAACTGCTAAGGTATCCTTAACGTGCGCAACGTGCACACGGGCCCTTCGAGTTTTTCGTCCTTATCCGAGAAGACTAGGTGCTCGATCCTATCCTCCATAGGAACAGGGACAGGAAAATAGAGAGAAATCCCCTAAATTCCAACATGCCTGCACCGACCGATTAAGTATGTTTTTTTCCTCTTGGTAAATCCGTGTATCCAAATTCCTAGTATTCGCAAATCTTCCCTGTTACCCTTTTTAATATAAGGTTGGGAAACAATGTTCTTGTATAGTCTTGCATTTTAAATAAAAAAATGATTTAGCCGAGACACAAGATACCGAAACGGTTCAATTCGCCAAATTCCGTCGGTCGTCTGGCGCGCATATTATCCATGTTAACAATATAACAATTCGAACCACACCCCTTTGTAATTGAACGCAAAATACTAGTACCACAGGGCTCTGTGGGTAATACTCATCAGGTTTATACGCGCGCAAGTTGTGGACATAATTATAGTGAAAGAAGGAATGATCCGTCTTGCTATTCTGTGTCTCCGGAGTTACCAAGGGGAGAAATTCTGTTTATGAAGCTTGGTTCATCTATTACAGCGGGCACTTTTATATAATGTTCTTAACACTCAAAAGTCATTAAATTACCTTTCTGAGATTGGCTCCATGAACAGCTGACTGGTTGGTCTTTAAGGAGTGGAACAAGTCAAGGCTGTCGTAGGCGATGGGCAGTGCCTATTGTGTTAGCGTGAAGCAAAATTTATGAACTGTGAGCCACCAGTCTGGAGCCTACACCAGCCTTGGTTCTGTTTCACCCCTGACACTAGCTCTCTTCCCACGCTGAGCTGGTGGGTGGAGACTTGACTTGCAGAATATTCAGTGATCAATGCATAATGGGTATTGCAATCAGTGTGAATGTGAATGAGCTTTCTATTGTTTTAAGAACTTGCCATTAGGACGCCCACATTAAGTGCTCGCTCTGTTTCAATGAGGATTTAGCATAAACTGCCAGTCGGTTAATCGGGCGTGACCCGTAAGCAGTTTACTTGCCGGCGGCCATTGTTTAACTGCGAGACTTTGGAGGCCAGGAAAAGAATCGGAGTAATTATTTTGATTAAAATGATTAGTGAAGGTCATTTGGGGACAAGGTGGTCTAGAGGCAAGGTGCTCGCCTCTCATACCAAGGGTCCCGGGTTCAAAACCCGGCTGGTGAAGGTATGTTGGAAGTTTGGGATTTTTCTCTTATTTTCGCGTCCCTGATCCTATTGGGGGGTATGATCGAGTACCTAGTCTTCTAGATAAGGACGAAAAAATTCGGAGGGCCCGTGTGCACGTTGCGCACGTTAAAGATACCCTGGCAGTTGGAAATCGTAAAGAGCTGGCCGAACAGGCTGCTGCCCGGGCAAAATTAAATAAAATTCATCTCTACCACCCCCCCCCCCCAAAAAAAAAAGAACCCGCCGACCGGCGCTGCACTGTGGCGACGACGTGCCTGCTCCAGTTGTAACTGGGCTTCAATGGCACAAAGGCAAATTTCCCAAATGGGATTAAAGAGTTATACAAATACAAATACAAAAAAAATAATTCACCAATTGCTATCTTGAGGCCTTAGTTCTTGTTCATTCTATCTCCATTATCTGAAAAACTGGAGATCTTTTAGTATGTAGAAGAAATATAACAAATACACACTTTGACACTTGGTTAAATGCGTTGTGGCATTTATTAAGCTGCTTCACAGTTCCGATTCATCCTAACTCCTTATCATAATACCAAAGCCTCAGGGAACTCAAAATCGCCCCCCTGGGGTTACAATATCGTCCACATTGAGAATCACTGGTCAAGCTAATTAAGCTTAAATGCCTAAACCCGGCACTGTTTAATTGTTGAATTTCTCTGGCGTGCAAAAAGTGGAATTGGAACCAACAAGAAGGAAGGTCGCTTGTTTGGCCAACATAATCATAAAGGCCATTTGCCGAGAAAAATTCACCTAAAATTATTTGACCAAAATAATTGCTAACGTCCATTTCAGCAATAGCGAACGGGATTTAATGACACGGTTACTATATTTGAATTTACCGATGACGTCATGGGACATTCGAACCGTTCAACGCGGTGGTTAAGCACAGCAGTTATGGACTTTGTAAGGTTCGATTCGAGGCACAAAAGATCAAGTGCACGTCACGAAAAGTGCGTACAAAGTCCGTAACTGTGCTTAACCGCCGCGTTGAACAGTTCGAATGTCCCATGACGTAAATCTAAATATTATAGTTACTGTGTCATTCAATCCCGTTCCATTATATCCTAATTCTTTTTCACCAGAGGCGGACCGTGGGGGTTTCCTCTCCACAGACTAAGTCAGTAATATTGGCAGGGCCAGGATTAGACTAGTTACATAATAGAGACTCTATAAAGTTTAAAAACAACAACAAAATATAAAAATTAAAAAAAAGTGCCCGACAACTGTGGCTAGTGTGGCCACTAAGATCTAACACAATGGTTCTCAATCTTTTTCGGACAATAACCCCCATAGGTCTCACATTTTGTTCATCGCCCCCTCCCCCCCCTTTCCCAAAAACGTTATCCCACCTCCCACTCCCCAAATTAGGTTTCTTTTTAAATCTTTATTGATAACAATAGGCTTGTTAATTATTCATTAATAAAGAAAAACAGAAGATATTCTTCACCAAATACAAAATACAGAGGATTCCGGCTCCCAAAAACGTCTCTATTTATGTTTTCGGCCACTTAATCACACCCTTGCCGCCCTTTTCTCCGCTTTCGACACCCGTGGAACTCAAAATCGTCCCCCTGGGGTTAGGATATCGTCCACGCTGAGAACCATTGATCAGCTTATTAAACTTATGCCTAAACCGGGCACTGTCAGAAATGGGCTCTGCCAACTTAACAAAAAAACAAAAAAACAAAAACGATGGAGTATCAAAGAAAAATCGGCTATTGTCGAGAAAACAATTCAATGCTCCATCAAAAACCAGAAAACAGCGCTGCTCTGGATCCCAAGAGACAGCGGAAATGAAAGTACAGAAAAGCTGGGAGAATAGCGTATGAATTAACGCATTTTTCGCGTCTTTGAAAGCCCCATTGATTGTGCGACATGTTATTGGAGCAGTAGTTATGATGTGCTGAAACTTTAAACTGGTCCGATGTTCAATGCTTGCATTCTGTGTCGTCTAGATGGGCATAGGTTAAGGTTTTATGTTAACCTAGACACGTCCATTGTTGGTGGTTGTTTTTGCAAGGAATTTGAACTTCATAATTTCCCTCTCTCTCTCTCTCTCTCTCTCTCTCTCTCTCTCTCTCTCTCTCTCTCTCTCTCTCTCTCTCTCTCTCTCTCTCACCCTCTCTCTCTCCCTCCCGCCCTCTCTCTCCCTCTCTCTCCCCTTTCTCTGTTTGTCTTTGTCTCTTCCACTTCTTTCTCCCTCTCTTTCCTCTTTCTCTCTCCTCTCCGTACTCTCCCACTCTTGTCTCCCTTTCTCTGTCTGTCTGCCTTTCTCTCCCTTTTTCTGTTCCTCTCTCTCTCTCCTTTCTCTCCCACTCTTGTCTCTCTCTTTCTCTCTCTCTCTCTCTTTTTCTTTCTCTCTCTCCTGTCTCTATTTCTCTACTCCCTGCACCCCCCTCGACACACACTCTCTCTCTGTCTTTCACTCCCTCCCACTCTCTCTTTCTCCCATCCAAGCCCTGACTCTCTCTCTCTCTCTCTCTTTCTATCTATCTCTCTTTCTCACACCTACACCCTCCCTCTTTCTCTCTTTCTCTCTCTCTCTCAAATAAAATCTACATCTATATCTAGATTTATTTATATCTACACAACAAAATAAGCTCTGATGCCATAAATTATGGACATCGTGGGAAAGTTTACAACACAAAGCCTGTTGCTCTTACAAAGCTTATTTACGACATCTGATAACTGACACTGCCGGATTATGGGGGCATTGCAAATCTCCGCTGTTTCAGAAATTTTGTTTGTTTGCTTGCTTTGTTTTGTAAAATTTAATTCTTATTTTAAGACATACGCCAGGTATTGACTATCAAAGTGTGGCAAAAAGAAAAAGTTGTAAGTAACAAAGCCTCAACACAAGGGAAGACGAATCAAGCTTTCGGTGTATGAATCGTCATCAGGAAAAAAGAAAATGGAGCAGGACAGAAAAATTGAACAAGATTTTCAACAATGCGGACTGCGGGTCTCAAACGTGGGTTCTCGGAGCTCAGCACGTCCATCAATAATAATCGGTTGTGGACGTCCTGAAATTTCTATCTTAAGGCCTGTTTACACTAGTAAGTTTTGGAAACAGAAAAAAAGGAATAGGGGACTGTGTGGGAAGAACTCCCTTGGTTTTCCATCTTTTGCTTTCCGATTTCCCCCTTCGAAACGCCGTTTGTTTACATTGGTCCGTTTTCTGAATGAGAAACGATGCGCACCCTTTGTTTTGGTCATGTTTCGAAGGGGGAAATCGGAAAGCAAAAGACGGAAAGCCAGGAGAGTTCTTCCCACACAGTCTCCCATTCCTTTTTTCTATTCCTAAAACCTACCAGTGTAAACAGGTCTTAACCATCATTTTTATCCATAAATGGAATGCGGTAAGCGAAAACATCCACACAAGAAAAGGAAAAAAATTGAAGGACTGAGTTCCATTTCGTGGCCAAGTCCCAAAAAAGTTATGCATGGAGAAGTTGAGTAAAATAAATGAAATTATTCTTGAATGCTGTCACCCAAAGCTCAGTAAGCCAAGTCTTTGTTTGTCTCTGTTTTGTTGGACTATTGAGTTAAAAGGAACCTAGCATGCGAGTGAAACTAAAGACAACCTTGATCTTGTGCGCTGCTCGCCTTCTTTGTATTTTGTATTTTGTAGTTTGTATACTTCTTTATTCCCATTCGGGAAATTTGCCTTAGTGTTATGGCAGACCAGTTACAGCTGGAGCAGACACGTCGTCGCCACAGTGTAGTGCCGGTCGGCGTTTTTTTTTCTCTTTTTTTTTGTCGGGGGGGGGGGGGTGGTAGGGATAATTTTTATTTAATTTTGCCCGGGCAGCGGACTGTTTGGCCTGCTCTTCTCGATTTCCAACTGCCAAAGTATCTGTAACGTGCGCAACGTGCACACGGGCCCTCTGAGTTTTTCGTCCCTATCCGAGAAGACTATCGTACTCGATCCTACCTACCTTAGGAACAGGGACAGGAAAATATTAGAAAAATCCCCCAAAAGTTCCAATATGCCTGCACCGACTGGGATTTGAACCTGGTACTTTCGGCATGAGAGGCGAGCACCTTGCCCCTAGACCACTGTGTCCCGCAATATTGACGCACGGGCCTCGGCTTATTCAAGATGCGTCACTTTAATACTATCACTCATGTGTTAATGCGATTGGCGCTGAAGACGATATACTTACTGATAATTATTTATGTACAACTGCATTGGTCATTTTGGAGTCAAGGTGAGCGTAAGTATAGTTAGAATTAATCCTACCGTTAGTGTCATTGTTCAGAGATATATAACGAACTCTGATTCCACCCTCAGTGGGGATCTGACCACACCCAGGGTCAAGCTGGAAGGATAATTGTTGGGCTGAGTTTTTACGTCCTACACAAGTCTTGAATTAAAAACTGGTATATTGAGCAAAGAGTTTGTTTTTTTCTAATTATTAGTTTAGCAATTTACGATTCTGAAAGGTTCAGCCCTTTCAGTGTGCCTCACTCTAATGGTAACAGTCCTGGGTTAATGTGCTTTCTATTGAAGACAGCACGCTCCTTGATCTTTATGGAAAACGATACAGTTTCTTTTCGAGCATAGGTGGGCTTATGTTTGATTTAGAATTAACCTTGTTAATATCGTCTGAGATAAATGACAATTCTGATAGTGATTCTTGCTTTCTATGGTGATTCGACCACACCCAGGCTCAGGCAGGAAGGATAAATGAAAAGCTTAGATCTACATAGTGACTATAATAATCACGAAAAGTTAAAACTGATATATTGAGCAAAGAGTGCTTGTTTTTTTTGTGTTTTTTTTTTCCATTTTTATCTTAGCAAGTTATGATTTTGAAAACTTCAGAGCCTCCAGCGTGATCTGCTCTTAATACTTCGCCGCTGATTCGGGGAATACACAGATGCGATTTTTAAAGTTCAGTTTCGATCACCAATGTGTGAACTGAGTCTCAGAACGAAATTGCCTGTCATACTTTTTTAAATAGGCAGTGGCTACGTTTACGGCAGATTACGCTCATACCCCAATAGTAAAAAAACAAAGCAAGGAAGCGCTGCTATACGAACGGGAGTAAAGCCGAACAAAGCAAAATGGTGCTTTGTGTTCACCGGCTGCCGTGAACGTAGCCACAGTGTTATAAATTTACTCTCAGAAAACGCGTCTATTTTTCCCGACTCAAAAAGTGGCAACACTTTCTTTTGTTTAACTCAAAGCTCTTTGTTTAACTCAAAGCTCTTTGTTTAACTCAGTTGTAGAGAAAGTATTAAAAATAGGTTATAGCGAACTTAAAAATCTTTTACAATGTGCCTATGTATACCTTTACCTTTATGCCTTTCTGTGTGTAGTATAATAGTTTGTAGAATTTAACTCTCAGCCAGTGTTTCCAAACCCTTTTTTGTCCCCCCCCCCCCTTCATTTTTTCAAAAACAAAGGGCACACCACTGTAATCGAACAAAGTTAGTATACATACAGTATAAAATACATAAAGATTCAAAAAATGTTTATATATACAGTATGTATTGTAGTTTAGTTATTAAAGTGCACTTGTAATGTTCGATGTATTAATCTGAGCTATACAAGGAAACCGCCAACACGACATAAACAAACAACAGGTTATCTATACAGTTAAAACACACTATAAAATTGAAATTTCTATGAAAAATCCGTGTGCGAAATTCTTATGTCCCACATCCCACCAAAATATTACCAAAGATACTAGAAACGACAAGATCGAAACACTCCCTTCTTCGCACCTCTAAAAAGATCGTGGACACAGTTTGCGCTGATCGGGGGCCGGGCCCATGGCGCATAGTATGAAAAGAATGTTTGATATAATGATGAATTAATGATGCTGATTTGTTACACTGCTACTGCCACTAACAGAAAACAGAAAAATAATAGCCAGAGTTTCCTACAGCGTTTGACGTTATAGTTACAAAATAAGTGACGTCAATCAAGGTCTGCAGCGATAACTGAACAGACAATAAAATTCAATATTTCCCTCTTTGGCCTTGTAAAATACGTCACGATTCATGACTTCCAGGCATTCGCCGCTAGATGGCGGTGCGAAATCTGTGCACGCTAAAAGCGCTCACTGTCTAATCTTATTGTGTCTGGCATCTTTGATGTTACAGCGCCCACCTTGAGAAACACAAATATAACCCATTCATTCGTATTCCCTAAAATAGTTGATAGTGTTATTCCTAAGAGATTTGCAACAGTGTGACATTCATTCATAAACCATTTTACTACTCATACAGCCAATCTATAGGATTATGAAAAGACAATCACAGGTCGGGAAGAATGAAATGGATAGGAAGTGGGAAGAGGAACAAATAAAGGAGTCTTTTATGGGGAAGGGATGATGGATTGAAAAGAGAAGAGGCGGATGATAAAGAGAGAATAAGGGGTGAGAGAAGCGTGCTTGAGTAAGGTGTGATGCCGAAATATTGGTCATTTTCTGTCTTCCTTTCTAGTTTGCGTTTCATTGTATAGTTTGGGTATTACTTTCTACGCGAGGCTGTGCTACATACAACTTTTTCTTTTTGCCAGTTTTGGACTTTGTGTAAGTGTATGCATGTGTGTGTGTGCTTGTGTGTATATTATGTTTTTGTGTGTGAGAGAGATAGAACTACGGAGAGAGAGAAAAAAAAGAGAGGGGGAGAGAGAGAATGGCACAAAGAGACGAAGAAAAGAGAAAAAGAGAGAGAGAGCGAGAGAGAGAGAGAGCAAGAATGATAGAAACATAGGGAAGTGGTGGGGGAGGGGAGGAAGGGAGAAAGAAAGGAAGAAAGCCAGGCAGAGAAAAGGAGAGAGTGAGAGATGGAAGGAACGAGAGTGAAAAAGAGAATGCGAGAGAGATGGGAGGAAAGAGAGTGAACAAGAGAGAAAGAGAAAGATAGAGATAACAACAGAGTGAGAGGGAAAGAGAAAGCGGTGATTTCTATTTTAGAACAACCTCATCTGTCTTTCTTACGCTTAATCGCCTTAAAATACATTAACCCTTTGGGGAATTCTTGATACTTTAAGCCTTGCGTTCATGTCAGTGCACTGGGAGTTGTGACTTTCAGTTGACGCCAGGGAACTTTTGCCTGTCCGAATTTCTTGAAATTAGATGTCCCTGGAATAGCCACATAGCATTGCATGATGTAGTACGTCATCTGTTTTTCAGTGACGTGGCTGAAACATACAAAATCGACAATAATAAAAACAATAATACATAGCATTTATACAGCGCTCCATCCTGTTAACAACCAGGCTCGAAGCGCCTTACAACATTTATATCATATCTATCCTAAATTACACAAACAACACACACACATGGGAGGGGAGGGGGGGGGGGTTTAATACTAAGCCGGTCAGACACAGTCAGCTTCTGCCATCATTTCTTGGATGTACATTTTGCTGCCAGCATCTGGCTGTGACATTCTGGGCTTGGTATGACGCCTTCCATCCATAGGACAAAAAGAACTTGATAGACATTCAGAGTGTAAATAGATGCCTCTTCAGCCGATGTTTCAAAAACATAAAATTTTCAGTCTCTCTAGGGGGCGAAGACAAAATTCTAAATCTGAGGCCCCTGAAAAGAAAAAAGATCTTTCACCCGCGGACTTAAGGGATGTCTTTGGAATTTTAAACTTTTTAGCGCCTGCAGATGATCTAAGATGTCATGATAGTACATATATCGAGTTAAAAGTTCAATTAAATAAGTTGGTGCATTTTGTATAAAGTTTTGTGACACAGAATAGCCAGCTTATACATTATTCGTTTTTCCACAGGTAGCTAGTGCAAACTCTGCAGCAGAGGTGATGCATGATCTATTCCTCTTCTTAAGGATCAATCTCAGTTGCATTTTCTTTTTTCTGACTAGATCTATAAAATTATAATGACAGTGCATCCTTTTACAATGAATGAGATCAACATCGATTTTCTCGAGAAAACACTGCAAGAGGCATTTGAAATTTTGCATAATGTTATTTTTCACACTAAGCCGACTTTAACTGTGTTTCTAACTGTTGGACCGTAACCTGATTTTGAAACTGTTTCCTTGAGCACTCTAAAATATAATTCTTACACTGATTTATTTAAAACCACAGAACTATACAAGAAACGGCATTCCGTTTGCGCCACCTCTCTTCCTTCCACTGTAAGATGGCGGCAATTTGCCATTGCAGACAAGAAGAGGGCAAGTGACAGCCCACACTAATAGTACACAACTAGTGCACACCATTTTTCAAAAGTTTTTGTAGAAACCTGGCCCTCCTTTTGCCTGCCTCGAGACACCATAGGGTGCACGGTGAATTGACCTTTTTCCCGATCTAGTCTATCCATAGAGCTTTGTGTTTAAGACATATTTACACATTTCAACAGTACCATAGCTGTGCGAAACACTAAAATGTGTGTCCACCCTGACCGAGAAAACCGCCAGACTGAAAGTTGGGCAATTCGCCTACGAGTGTGACGATATCTGAAAACGATAACAAGGATCTAATTATATAACCGCCCACCTATTTTGGGTTAAGTATCGTTGCGCTGCACGAATTAATGCAAAGTCCCCTTCTTTACAAACGGTTCTATACTCGGCCAACACTTTGGCAGGCAACACGGTTGAGTACTCACCAAAACAATGAGAGCATGTTAACGTGTGGGTGATGTTTTTGACTCGTTATGTAGTGAATGGGCAGGTATCACGCATGGAAACTCGCCAACTACCGGGGGTATATAAATGATTTGATGCCTGGTCATTTGTCCACTCAAAGACCTCAACACGAATTGCTGCTAGAGGTGCAATTGCCCAGGGCAGGAATCATATTAACTCTTTGTGTGCCAGGAATGTTCGCACGTTTGCCGATACAGGAAGAAAATAGTGGGAGAGACGAAAGAAGACTAACTACAGCAACATCTTCCCGAAACAAAATAGCCTAGCATTCTTCTGCATTTATATGTATCTGTGACTGGCACAAGCGTGACCAGCGGGAGAACCGATATATCGGTGACTGGCACACAAAGGGTTAAAAAAGAAGTAAGGCCTCCAATGTAATCACGAAAGGCCTTTTAACCGCTGAGAGTTAAATTTGACAAAATATCATATTACGCATATTAAGACGCAAAAGTGTACGTGGGCACATTGTAAAAGGTCTTAACATTCCATATATTCTTGATACTTTAGTTGATTCCGAACCACAACAGAGCTGAACAGAAAAAAAGTTTTTCCGATATTTCGAGCCGGAATAAAAAAAAAAAAGGCGCATTTTCTTCTAGATCTAGTAGAATTAAAAAGTAAGACAGGAAATTTCGTTCTGCCCCTCAATGTACACACTGGTGATCGGAACTCAACTTTAAAAATCACGTGTGTGTATTTCCCGAGTCAGGGACCGAATAGGCTCTTGTCCACACGTGAGTGACCTGCCGGCGTCTTGTAGGTATTTGAAATGTTCTTGTCGTTCGTTCAGGTCCTCAAATATTTCAGATTCTGTGGCCTCGTTTCTCAAACTAGTGATGAAATCGTAAGGACCGCGTTTGGAAAAATCCCTTAGGAGTAAGTTCGCTGGTATGGTCCCGTTTTATTTCATAGTTCAACAAAACTGAGACAAGACAGAATATGATTTAGTGCTCTATGGGCGAAACAATACACTTTCTAATTGTGTGTCATGTCCTTACGTGAAAAGTGATCTTTAAGTGAAACAGTTGTCCTTACCTGAAAAGTGATCTTATATGAAGCAGTTGTGATGAAAAGTGCGTGAAAAGTAATGTTTATGTGAAACAGTTGTCCTTGAGTAAAAAGTGATCTTTATGTGAAACAGTTGTCCATACGTGAAAAGTGGTCTTTATGGAAACAGTTGTCCATACGTGAAAAGTGGTCAATATGGAAACAGTTGTCCATACGTGAAAAGTGGTCTTTATGGAAACAGTTGTCCATACGTGAAAAGTGGTCTTTATGGAAACAGTTGTCCATACGTGAAAAGTGGTCTTTATGTGAAACATTTGTCCTTGCGTGAAAAAGCTATCCCAATGTGTACAAGGACAGGCTATTATATAAAAAAAAGTTACTTCCTTAGCAATCCCAGTCATCAACCATACTGAAATCCAAAGTTAAGGAATGAGTTCAAGTTTGCACATCGTTCTTTCGTAGATCCGCCTGTCATGAAATCGAATTGACATCAATTTGATTTGGGAACTCACCCCTACAACAACCCTACCAACCCCAGGTATTGTTACCAATCCTATTGTAACCTCACCAACCTTACAGAAATCCTATACAAATTTACGTCGGATGGACGTTGGGATGCTGGATATGTCTTGAAGCCGCAATGATATGAAAATTTTGAGAAAATGCTTGAAAAATATATAAGTATATGTATATATATATATATATATTTCGGGCTGTTTTGACAGCTGTTTACATAAGGATGGTTCTTCACGCAGGGACGTCTTAGCATGTTTGAAAGTGATCAAGTCTTACATCCTATGATTTTACCGTTTCAGGTTTCACCCTATCCGTCCCAGTTGTGAC
>OZ007584.1:23798155-23830655 GCA_963931925.1 Onchidella celtica
GTCCTGAACATAGGAATGGCTACGCTTATATACTGTGCGGCCAGCTGCAAATTACCGTCCAAATGCCTAGATTTGATTGGTGCGTCCATTCGAGCTCAGCTCGTAGTATTAATAGATTCTGCATGGAAGTTGGTCACGGCCTTGTACTAGAAACAGACAAGGTCAAATTAAAATGTCAAAACCATTACTAAAATCTCTAAACCCTCGTGCTTTCTACGTTTTATGTACGAATTTCTGAACGCGACTAAGCGTCTTAAACTATCTATCCTTATTCACCCCTTCTCTTCCCCTGCAAGAGCCCATCAAAATCACGGGGTCGAGAATTGCACTGTCACCCATAACTTATCCATTTATTCTATCTTGCCCCACTTTCTTTCCATCTCTAAGAAAAAGTGTTACAAAAACAAACTGTTCACGAGAACAGTTCAAGGACATTTACGCTGGTTATAATCAACGAGACCGTGAAAAAAACAAGTCTTTTCAAGTCGTGACCCAGCACGACAATTATAACTTTAACTCTTGACAGCAGCAAGGCCTAAAGCAAAGTCAAAAACTGGCAAAAAGAAAAATTCGGAAATTGCGTCTTTGCAGACAAAAAGAGGACATTAAGTGACTATTAATTTCAGCCCACACTAATAGTAAATAACAAGTACGGGCCATTTGTCAAACTTTTTCATGCCTCGCGTAAGAAATAATACCTGTACGATATTTTCTGTTGTTTCTTTTTTTTTCCTTGACGAAAGCTCTTGCCGACATATCGGCCATTTTCTGTCTTTCCTTTTAGTTTGCGTTTCATTATATCGTTTGGGTATTATTTCTTACTCGAGGCTTTGCTGTATACAACTTTTGCATTTTGCCAATTTTTAAATTTATTTTTACGAACTGCTTTTCAACTGGTAAAGGACACAGTAAATATTACAAGAATTCTAGGGCACTTGAAGAAACGTAAATGCTCAGTTTTCATAAGCAGTTTGCTCTAGAAAATGTGTGCGTACCTGAGAAAACCGAAATGTTGGAAATTTCGAAAAATTGAGATACCAATGTTTCCTAAAGGAAACTTCAATGCTGTTCAAGCTGCCTTTTGAATTTGTTCAGTATCTCCAGTAGTTGTTCAGAAATGAAAAAAAAATAAAATAGAAAAACAGCTCCAAAGTTTCAGGTCTTTATTTACATCTTAGATTTTAAAATGCAAAGTATACGGGACATAAGGGTGTACAGTTACATAGAAAAATCAATGATGAAAAATGGTTGAACTTGCTATTTTTGCTGGAACTACAGTTTCAACCCGATATGACATTTTTTAGACTGTTTGGACTCTAGGTCAGAATGAACTTGGCCGACATATGGGGTATTTTCCCTGTCGCGCAAAGAAAATAATTATGTAGATTTAAATAAACCGAATGTTGCGAAGAAAACAAGCTATCATACTACAATGGACCCAGTGTAAGCATCTAAAGCGTTTGGCTACGTGACCAAAAATTATGAAACTTTGTGTATGGCTTTAACCTTTGTTAATAAATATCGTGATCAATCGATGTTAGACAAAATTCAAAACGATTTTTTTTTGAGCCGGGAAAGAAGACACACTTATTAGCCCAGCAAAATCAACATAACAGTTATGACTGAATTTCGTTTTTCGCCTCTGTTTACGCACTGCTGGTTGAATATCAACTTTACTACATCTGTGTATTCTGCAAGGAATTGTGGTGTAAACATATTATGTTTAAGACTTATTAAGTCTTATTTTCGGTCCTTGCGTGGAATCCAAGTGCCGTTATTAATGTGACCCAGATCTAGACTAGATAGACGGCTGGGCTTGGTGCAAAGCGTTCGCACGATTTGTCTTGCTCGGGACAGCCGGTAATTACAAAGGTGATATTTTTTACACGCAATGCCATTTACTTGTTAAAAGGAGACTGTGAACAACCTATGAATCCTAAGCTTTTGAAGGGTCCAAAATTCAAGAATGGTAGTAAATGTTCACCATTCCCTGAGAATGTAGGATCTTAAGAATTCGAAAAATCGACTTTTATATATTAATTATGTTCGACAACATTCATAGCCACATCGAATGATCTTGGTCCTAGACTTCTAAACCGAAAAATAATCGAACAGCAAGCTTTCAGGAAGTCGTCGTCACTGGACCAGTTGCACTTAAATAAAATAATTTATTTTTTGGGTGTGTTTTTTGCTTTTTCCTGAAAAGTAGACAAAACCACTTACTACAGCTTTAGGGAACGGTGAAGATGTGCTCTAGAAGTTTTCTCGTACTTTTAAGTAGAGATATTACATATTAAGATTAGATACGAATTATAAATACGTGTATACAAATTGTCATTTATTTCATTGTTAAACGAGACGCTGGACATTACAATAATCATAGTTTTGTCATTTATTTAATTGTTAAACGAGACGCTGGACATTACAATAATCATAGTCATTTAAGATACGTAAATACACAGATATGTTAACAAGTAATTTGATCCTCAAATTTCTGACCCACAGAGCGTCTTGTCTTTTCTAAAAGAGGTTACGATCTACAACTTAATTTAAAAGATTTTATTCAAATTTCAAAAAAGTTCTTTTCAGGCGTATACTACACAATTTTTACCTATGTAATCAAGTTCATAATTCTGGAACTATTCAATTCTGTTTGTGAAATTGAAATTGATGAGACTCTGAATACCAAACGTAAATAAAGTGCTCAAACAGACAGTGAAAGGCGCAAAGTGGCCACTGTCATGCTGACACGCAGTAAAATCTAAACTCAAGCTCAAACCCATAACATTTTGAACATGATAAACCCACTTTTGTATAAAACGGTCCTACTGATAGATGCCATTGTACATAACGTCTTATTTTATCACTGAAGATAACTGTGAACTTCACAAGGAGCCTGGAACTCGTAAAGGTGCATAAATCCAAAGATATCTGCTTCTAACATATAGAACTACATCAAGTGTCGTTTATTTGTGAAAGGACAGTGTAAACTTAACAAATATCCCAGGATTTTGAAGTGGCATAAATACATAGATATTCTGAATAATTTACATCCTCCAGAAGTTTTTATTATAATAATTATCCAGGTTTCGTAAGGTAATGTTTGAAGATAGTAGCTACTTTTACATAGGGCCACAGGCCATGTTTAAATGACCTATTATTAATATTTATGCAAAGTGGCACTGTATTCATAAAGGAAACTGTGAACTTCACAGGAGTCCCCACGATTTTGAAGGTACACAAATACACACATTTTGTTCATTCAGTAATTTGCCTTGGACACATTTCAGTATACCTGTATTTACACTGAAATAGCACATTTCTTGATGTCATATTATTAGACATAGTGCCATTTAAATGTCCCTGTGTCGTATCTGTCAGAGACGCTTGTAAAGTGATATCAGCGGCGTAGCCCGGATTGCCAGCTCCGGGGGCAGGACAAGTATTGCACCCCTAGACCCGTGGACCGTTAGCACTCCCTGAATCTCTGCCGGCAATCCAGTATTGAACCCCATACCCCCCGTCTCCCCCCCCCCGCCCCGCCTCAAGCACATGTATTGTATTTTAAGAAAAGATCGATGGAAAACTCTATTTAATGCTAGTAAACTCAAATGTATTTACGATTTGATCAATGTAAGTTTTGAGAAAGTTCTTTCACACCTGCCAGTTGAAGCAGTGATCGTTTTGAAACTGTGCGCCCCAAATACTTTTGTTCCCAGGGCAATTACCCATATGGCCCCGGCCATGCTGCGGCACTGAGCGCTAGAACACTCAGAAATTATGTAGGAACCTCGAGTAACCCAGTGTTAAATACACTACAATTACTGAGCCAATTAGTTCACGAGGTGTAGTAAATGAGTACTCGTATTAATAACACGAGATGGGGGCGAAGATCATAGACCTTTCCGAAAACAGTATAATTAGGGCCAGTTCTTAGGCTTGGCTGCTGGGCGTTTCTGGTAGGATCTCCGTCTGTCATATCTCTCTGTTATATGCGATCTATCGACTTCCTTTTTCCTAGCATGGTGTGATAATTATCGTGTCGACGTCCTTTCTCCGAACTCAAGTCAGTCTCAAAACTGGGTGGTTTTGAAGCGGAAACTATGGGAATTTCTAATCTTTTAACTTTGGACAGAATAGTTTTTTGTCATATTTCCGAATTTCAAATTCATGTTAGTCTGGAGGCACTTTTGAATAAAGTCTATTTTGCACCGACCTTCGTGTGACGTGTGGATCACGGAACTAAACTGGACCACAATTAAATTGCAAATTTTCATTGTCACCCCTGACCGACAGAGGCCTTTCATGTTGTCACATACATTTGCCATTTGCACAAGCCAGGCTAAAAAGAAAACAAACGAAATGTCCTGAGACCGCGATACTGCACAAAATATCTTCACAGGATGAGAGCGCCTTAGTCAAACATGTATTTTGGACCTTGGCAGCCTATGACGTCTGGGCTACAGCCATGTCATTTATCTGGGTGTCCACCTATAGACTTGTCGGTTGTACATGTAGATTGTTACATAAACTTATCGAGATCGTAAAATTGTTTCCGATATTCCCTTAACCCTCTAGGCCCAGCCCCCATTTCTACGTGAATGACAATTTTGATTTTGTGAGAATTTTTTGTTCTAAGCGACATAATCAAACAGTTTTCGTGATCATTTGGTTGAATTAGTGTATATTATTGTAGATATTACTAAAGAATAATTTTTCTCGCCTTTTGTTCTACTTGGAACTGCAGCTGTGTGATAAATTTCCATGTATCACTGGTGAAATGTGGGACCTAAAGGGTTAATGTTATTTGCACGACGAGTCAAGTCTATTTCGCTACGGTTTTGTCTCAGACTCGAACGTCCTCGAAGTTTGATCTATTGGGGTTGTAGCGTTCTTTTCTGCGGGCCCTCTTGAAGAAAAGTGAAAACACATGGTTATAATATATAGTTTTTTTGTTTCTTACGAGTCCCTTTATCTGTTTGTTTGCTTTTCAGCCGTGGAACTTGATGAAACGTGCCGCTGATCAGGGGGAAGACAGTCCAGAAGGGGAGTCACCGTTTATAAGTAAGTAATTCTTTGCACTCTTTCCGAGACCCTTGATTTTTTTTTTTTTTCCGTACGAGCTTTAGCAAAATTCAGGAGCGGGGCAGCAACATACCCCCAAACACAGGTCATCGGCTAAGGGATTTCTCGTCCTATCGAACACTGCCATGGGTGCTGCAATCTCTGGACTGTGCCCTGATATGACTCTGAACGTCACCGAAAATCCGTGGGATGTGCTGGAGCTGTCCTGTGTTTGGGGATCTGTTGCTGCCCCGCTTCTGAACTTGCTAAAGCTCATACGGAAAAAAACACGCTTTCGGGACCCCATGCATGCAGGGCCGGATTTAGACATTGGGAGATCCAAGGGTACATCAGATTCCATGGGCCCCTCATACCTAGAAATTAAATTACACAGTATATCACTAAATTGTACACAAAGGAGTCAGTGTATGGTTTGTAATTGGACCTGACAAGTTATACATACAAAGAAAGGTTAAATGAGTTATAGTTAAAATAAATGCATGTATACATGTAAATGCCCGCTAGCAAAACTCCTAGTAGATATTCAGGTAAGACAAATTACAAAGACCATAGCTATACTGCTGTGTACTCTTTAGTTTCTATAGATACCAATAGCTGATTCAACATTTTACACACCAAAGTTCAACTCACTGTTAAATTTTTGTATGAAAGGAGAGGAGGTGGCCCTCTTGCCCTCTATGAACTCGGCCCCGAGGGCGTACCAGCAACTCTGGGGCCGGTCGGATCACCTTTTGAGAGATTACGTTTCTTGCCTGGACTTAAATAATGATGTGTGTGTATGGGGGTTGAGGGGGACACCTTTAAGGCACCTCTCAGGCTTTATGATCTGAACTTTCATTTTCTTCAATCTCGTCTCTGACATAATATAAAAGGGACGTGTGTGTTTGTACGGCATGAGCATTCCTTTGTAAGTACAAAAGAGAGAGGGAAGGGGGAGCTAGAGGGGGGAGAGAGAGATGCAGGGAGAAAGGGGACAGGGAGAGAGAGAGAGAGAGGAGGATGGAGAAAGAGAGAGAGAGAGGGGGGGGGGAGGGAGAGAAAAAAGGAAGTGAGAAGCGGAGAGCAGGAGGAGGGGAGCCAGAGGAGAGAGAGAAAGAGAGGTAGAGAGAGGTAGAGAGAGGTAGAGAGAGGAGAGAGAAAAAGAGAGGTAGAGAGAGGTAGAGAGAGGTAGAGAGAGGAGAGAGAAAAAGAGAGGTAGAGAGAGGTAGAGAGAGGTAGAGAGAGGAGAGAGAAAAAGAGAGGTAGAGAGAGGTAGAGAGAGGTAGAGAGAGGAGAGAGAAAAAGAGAGGTAGAGAGAGGTAGAGAGAGGTAGAGAGAGGAGAGAGAAAAAGAGAGAGAGGTAGAGAGAGGAGAGAGAAAAAGAGAGGTAGAGAGAGGTAGAGAGAGGAGAGAGAAAAAGAGAGGTAGAGAGAGGTAGAGAGAGGTAGAGAGAGGAGAGAGAAAAAGAGAGGTAGAGAGAGGTAGAGAGAGGAGAGAGAAAAAGAGAGGTAGAGAGAGGTAGAGAGAGGAGAGAGAAAAAGAGAGGTAGAGAGAGGAGAGAGAAAAAGAGAGGTAGAGAGAGGTAGAGAGAGGAGAGAGAAAAAGAGAGGTAGAGAGAGGTAGAGAGAGGAGAGAGAAAAAGAGAGGTAGAGAGAGGTAGAGAGAGGAGAGAGAAAAAGAGAGGTAGAGAGAGGTAGAGAGAGGAGAGAGAGAAAGAGAGGTAGAGAGAGGTAGAGAGAGGAGAGAGAGAAAGAGAGGTAGAGAGAGGTAGAGAGAGGAGAGAGAGAAAGAGAGGTAGAGAGAGGTAGAGAGAGGAGAGAGAGAAAGAGAGGTAGAGAGAGGTAGAGAGAAAAAGAGAGGTAGAGAGAGGTAGAGAGAGGAGAGAGAGAAAGAGAGGTAGAGAGAGGTAGAGAGAGGAGAGAGAGAAAGAGAGGTAGAGAGAGGTAGAGAGAGGAGAGAGAGAAAGAGAGATAGAGAGAGATAGAGAGAGGAGAGAGAGAAAGAGAGATAGAGAGAGGTAGAGAGAGGAGAGAGAGAAAGAGAGGTAGAGAGAGGTAGAGAGAGGAGAGAGAAAAAGAGAGGTAGAGAGAGGTAGAGAGAGGAGAGAGAAAAAGAGAGGTAGAGAGAGGTAGAGAGAGGAGAGAGAGAAAGAGAGGTAGAGAGAGGTAGAGAGAGGAGAGAGAGAAAGAGAGGTAGAGAGAGGTAGAGAGAGGAGAGAGAGAAAGAGAGGTAGAGAGAGGTAGAGAGAGGAGAGAGAGAAAGAGAGGTAGAGAGAGGTAGAGAGAAAAAGAGAGGTAGAGAGAGGTAGAGAGAGGAGAGAGAGAAAGAGAGGTAGAGAGAGGTAGAGAGAGGAGAGAGAGAAAGAGAGGTAGAGAGAGGTAGAGAGAGGAGAGAGAGAAAGAGAGATAGAGAGAGATAGAGAGAGGAGAGAGAGAAAGAGAGATAGAGAGAGGTAGAGAGAGGAGAGAGAGAAAGAGAGATAGAGAGAGGTAGAGAGAGGAGAGAGAGAAAGAGAGATAGAGAGAGGTAGAGAGAGGAGAGAGAGAAAGAGAGATAGAGAGAGGTAGAGAGAGGAGAGAGACGGGGAGGAGGGCATGGAGAGAGAGAAGAGCGGGGGAGGGGGAGAAAGAGAGGGAGAGAGAGAAGAAGAGAGGGAGGAGTGAAGCTAAGGGAGAGAGAGGGACGGGGAGAGAGGAGCGAGGCAGGGAGAGAGAGGGGAGAAGAGACAGTCAGAGAAGAGGTGGAGGGAATTCACTGTTTAGCTCGTTAGATGCACTTTATGGCACTTTGTAAAGCCACTCCATTATTTTTATGAATAATACCAATCCCTGAACCGGCAGCAGCGCAGAGTCCATCCGATCCTTATTTGCACATTACCCTATTCAATTCTCATTTATTGCTCTCTTATTCACTTTTTTCTTTTCATTTGTTTCTTGGTCGACACAAAAAGGATTTGATATCCGAGGGCTTGTGATATTTTCCATAGATTTTCTATTCTCTTGGAATATTATGTATTGTAAATGCTGTTGTAGCTGTTGTTGTTGTAGATGTTGTTGTTGTCGTTGTCCATACAGTATTTTGTTTGTTTGTTTGTTTGTTTGTTTGTTTGTTTGTTTGTTCCTTTCTTTTCTTTAATTTCCTTCCCTCCTTTCTTTCTCCCTTCCTTTCTTTTCTTTCTTTCTTTCTATCTGTTTTCGTTCTTTCCGTCTTTCGTTTTTCTTTTTTTTTTCTTCCTTTCTTTTTGTTCCCATCTCTCTTTCTTTCTTTATCACCTCTTTTTGTTCCCATCTCTCTTTCTTTCTTTATCACCTCTTTTTGTTCCCATCTCTCTTTCTTTCTTTATCACCTCTTTTTGTTCCCATCTCTCTTTCTTTCTTTATCACCTCTTTTTGTTCCCATCTCTCTTTCTTTCTTTATCACCTCTTTTTGTTCCCATCTCTCTTTCTTTCTTTATCACCTCTTTTTGTTCCCATCTCTCTTTCTTTCTTTATCACCTCTTTTTGTTCCCATCTCTCTTTCTTTCTTTATCACCTCTTTTTGTTCCCATCTCTCTTTCTTTATTTTTTTTTCTTTCTGACTTTCTTTTTTTCTTTCTTTCATTCCTTTGTCTTTCATTCTTTCTCTCCTTTTCTTCCTTTCTTTCCTTTTGTCTTTCTTTCTGTCTTTTTTCTTCTTTCTTTGTTTTTTTTTTTCTTGCTTCATTTCTTTCCTTTCTTTTCTTTTTTTCCGCCTTTCTTTCTTTCATTATTTTCGTTTGATTTGTTTGTTTATTTCTTTCTTTCTTTCATGCGGTGTATATGTTGCAATCTATTTCTATGTGTACTTGGCAAAGATTAGATTATCCCAAGCGTGGGGCCCAGTTGGAATCATTAAATGTCCAATCCCAACCAGAAACCCAAGGAAAATTCCACGCATAGGGAATATGCTAAGTTGGCACATAGGAATGACATCGTTCCTACGTAGATCCGATAGGCAGGACATCGTGCTGACGTCGATTTGATGTAATGAACCTGTCACTTCGGCAGTCTTACCAATTATACGAAAATTCAAATAGAATTGGCTTAGTGGCGCTGGCTGGGGTTCGTTTAAATCGGCCAGTGGCATGCAGAAAGGGGGCAGGGGGGCATCCATTTTTCTTTAGGGGGGGGGGGGCATACAATCAATGAGTGTCTCGCTCTATATATGAGTTGTGGGGCACACAATCGAGGAGTTGGCTGCCGGCGTGATGCCCAACCTTAGTTCTTGTTTGTTCCAACTCCAATTTTTGCACAACTGAGAAATTCCACGTTAACTGTTTGCGGCTCTAGTTATTATGATAAGGAGTTAGAATAAATTGAAACTGTGAAACAGCTTGATAAGTGCCACAACGCATTTTAAACAAGTATCAAAGTGTGTATTTGTTATACCTCTTCTACATGCTAAAAGATCTTCAGCTTTTGATTTCAGAAAATGGGACTAGAACAAACCAGAAGTAAGGTTACAATGAGGCATCACCAAACCTCTACACGGCACTGAGGCCGGCCCGGTCTGTGTTTGAACACCTTTCTTCTTGTCCTCCCCAGCATGTGAAGGCTTCCAGTACCGTTCTACTGAAGGGAACTTCACATTCTTCAGTGGAGGGGCCAAACGCTACTGTTCATTGTTCTTGGCGGCTCCAATTGATCACAACATAGTGCTGGAGTTCAACTTCTTCCATGTCGACTGTGATGATGGCGGTGCCGTAGGGGTGAGTTATTCTGTCTGTGTGTCAGTGTGTCTATCCAACTGTCTGTCTGACTGTTTGTCTAGTCAATGCCTGTCTGTCTGCCTGTCTGTCTGAACGTCTCTGTTTGCCTACCTCTGTCTGTATGACTGTTTGTGTATTTTGTCTGTATATCTCTGATTGTCTGTCTGTCTGCCTGTCCGCCATTCTGACTCTGTATTTGTCTGTCTGTTTCTCTTGTCGTGTATTTTTCTTTCTGTGTCTCTTCTTTCTCTATCTCTCTCTTCCCCTCTCTCTGTCTCTCTCTTTCACTCTCCCTCTCTTGCTCCTTCTCATTTTCTCTCTCTCCCTTTCTCATC
Source organism: Onchidella celtica (assembly GCA_963931925.1). Lineage (NCBI taxonomy): Eukaryota > Metazoa > Mollusca > Gastropoda > Systellommatophora > Onchidiidae > Onchidella > Onchidella celtica. The sequence continues at coordinate 23,808,281 of OZ007584.1, forward strand.
TCTGTTTGTCTGTCTTCATCTGTACCCATGTATCTCCGTATATTTCTTTCTCTCATTGTCTCTTCTTTCTCTATCTCTCTCTTCCCCCTCTGTCTATCTTTCTCTTTCCCTCTCCCTCTCATTCTACATTTTCTCTTACTCCCCTGCTCATCTCTGTCTCTGTCTCTGTCTCTCTCTCTCTCTCTCTCTCTCTCTCTCTCTGTCTCTATCCCCCTCTCTCTAAACCCCTCTCTCCCTCCCAATTCCTGCCTCTCTGCCTCTGTGTCTTTTTCTCTGTCTGTCTCCCATCCCTTTTCCCCTCCTCTCTTTCTCCCCCCCCCCCCTCCTTCAACAGAAATACCAGACCTTACCAGGCTATCCCTTGCAAGCCGCTCTGAACGGCTCATGAATACCTTATTCAACTCCAATAATCTCTATCTACAAAAGCGCAGAGAACACGCCATATCACTGTCACCTAGCTAACGTTACGAGCCAACCAGATGTTGATTTACTGTAAAACCTTGTGTATTTCAGTTGCTGGACGGCTGGGAACTTGACCATCAGATTTTCCCCAGCGCGGATGACCACCCGCACCCAATGTCCTTGCGCTATCTACTGTTCTGTGGTGCCAACAGGCCTGGCATTGTATACATTTCCAAACAGAACGTGGCCCAGCTGCAGTTTGTCATTCCAAGGGCTGGTCAAGGCTTTACCGTCAATGTTAAGTTCACGCCCAATAGCAAACGTAAGTTTACTACCTGTAACAATCGTGAGTGGTGGTGTTAAATTTACTACCAATAACAAAAGTGAATAGTTCTGTTGACATTTGTTCCAGTAACAACGGCTAATAGTGCTGTTAAATTTATTACAAATAGCATAGTGTTGTTAAAATTAGTTTCAGTAACAATGGCGAATAGTGCTGTTAAATTTACTACCAAAAAACAAACGTGAGCATCGCTGTTAAAATTAGTTTCAATAACGATGGCGAAGAGAGCTGTTAAATGTACTACCAGTAAACATCTTGAGTAGTGTTGTTAAACTATATTACGAGTAAAAAACTGAGTGATGTTTAAATATTATATCAGTAACAACCACGAGTAGTGTTGTTAAATTTACTACCAGTAAACAGCTGAGCGATGCTCGTTCATTTTCTGTCGGTAACAGTCGTGAGTATATTACGGTTAAATTTACGACCGTTAACAGAAGTGAATAGCGCTGTTAAAATCACTTCCAGTACCATCTGTAACAAATTACGAGGGGTGCTGTTAAAATTGATGTTCCTACTGGTAACAAAGTGAGTGGTGCTGTCACAAACAAATATTATTTGTGCTGTTAAATTAAAAACCACTAACAAAATGTGAGAGGTCTGTTCATACGAGTGTATGCAATAGATTGTGGAGTGAGGGCGAGAGAGAATGAGAGAGAGAAAAAGAGAGACAGAGAGAGGGGTGAGTTGCGGATGAAGAGATGGAGACTTTCTGTAATGTAAAGCCCCCAGTGCAATTTTTGGGACTCGGCGATATAATGAAAGATATTCATGATTATTATTACTATTGTTTTCTGAAATACCATAAAAACCACAGAAAAACTGTGGGGTCGCAGTAGGGCTATAAGCAAAGTCAAAATTGAGCAAAAAGAAAAGGTCGTATGTTGCAAAGCCCCGCGTGAGAAATAAAACTCAAACAATACAAAGCAAACTAAAGAGAAGGCAGAAAATACACAAATTTTCGGCTTTCGCCTTTTTCAAGTCAAAAAAACGAACAATAAAAGACTATTTTCTGTCTTCTCTTTAGTTTGCTTTGTATTGTTTGGGTTTTATTTCTCACGCGGGGCTTTGCAACATACAACCTTTTCTTTTTTCCCAATTTTGACTATTGTTTTCTGATCATGTGTTCACTGTGTCCCTCTTCCTTCTTCCCTCACCCCCCCCCCCCACAGCCTGCAACATGCTGCTGCTGAGTCAGTTCTATGACAAGATAACGCTGAGGAATTTTGGTCTAGCCAGAAACTGCACAGTGCTGTCGCTCTATCCACAGAGGATTCAGTTCTTGTCTGTCAATGTCGGTGAGTGTCTGCCTTCATAATTATCTATCTGTCTGAGTACATGTGGAATATCCTGACGGTTTGTCCATCAGGCTTTTTCTCCACATTCCAGCCTAGCTTTCTGTTTTTCTGCCTGCCAATATGGGTACTTGTCTCTCTGCTTACTTGTATGCATAATATGGTTTCTGCATGCCTACCCATCCTTCTTCATTCATTTCTCTGTCTGTTGGTCCCTCAGTCTTTTTAAATAGATAGATAGACAGATGGTCAGGAAGATAGATAGATAGATAGATAGATAGATAGATAGATAGATAGATAAATAGATAGATAGATAGATAGATAGATAGATAGATAGATAGATAGATAGATATAGATAGATAGATAGATAGATAGATAGATAGATAGATAGATAGATAGATAGATAGATAGATAGATAGATAGATAGATAGATAGATAGATAGATAGATAGATAGATAGATAGATAGATAGATAGCTACACACACACCCAAACAGGGAAAGGGATGGAGAGAGAAAGATAGATGCGGAGATAGCGAGACAGACAGACAGACAGACAGAGACAAGAATAATTATAAATCTATTGTTTCAAACCATTGTCAAACCTCCTGAGTTGCTCTGTCCACAGGTACCCGAAGAAAAGTGCCCACTGTCCTGGACAAAGTGGCTGAAATGACCGAAGGTTTACGGACCTTTGTGAGTACAAGTCTGTAACCCTTGAAACTCTCCTCTCTCCACTTCTAAGGCCCAAAGCGCATTGAGTCAAAACTGTCTCGCGTCTGTTTCGGCTCAGTGCGCGATGTTTCTTTGACCAGCAGCTGTCTCAAGACAGTTTTGTTGGGCACGAACTAGCAATAGACTTGTTTTAGTCTCTCCAGAGCCCGTCGCCCCTTCCTACACTAAACCCGACGCAAATCCAATCATCCCTCCACCACCCCCCCCCCCTCCTAAACTGCACTTTTACATCAACATACAAGCTTGGGAACTTGAACATTAGAGTAGATATCTCCATCACAGACAACCATTTGGAACCAATGTTAACCGAAATGTGATCCCTGTTCTAGTATTTCAGAATTTTACCAACATAACAATGTTTTTTAATAGTAATAATAATAATTATACATTACACTATTTGTATGGCGCATTTCCATTAACAATGCTCAATGCGCCTTACATGACTCTCTCTTCCTCTCTCAACTCTCTCTCCCCCTTCCTCTCTCTCTCTCTCTCTCTCTCTCTCTCTCTCTCTCTCTCTCTCTCTCTCTCTCTCTCGCTCTCTCTCTCTCCCTCTCTCTCTCTCTTTCTCACACACACTCTCTCCCCGGCTCTGTCATTCATGACGAACTCCCTCTTTTTCTACCACCTATTGGAAACACTGTGAGAAGAGATGATGTTTTAGTTTACGTTTAAAAATCTCCAAATTAGATGATTCGCGAACAGAACCATTTACTTCTACAAATTGATGAAGCTCTGAAAACAAAAGATAAATAGGATGCTCAAGAAAGACCGTGAACGGCGCTGAGTGGTCGTTATCATGCCGATGCATTGCAAAACCCAAATTCAAACGCCAGTTCACTGTCAGCCAATAATTATTACAAATCAGGGTTGAGTTACAGTAAACCTTCTGTATTTCGGCTGGTGAATGACTGGGAACTTGGCCATGAGATCTATTTCTTAGCGCAGGTTACCATTCCGAACCAGTGTTCGCCAAAAAACGTTTTTCCCAGTTCTATCCGATGGTGCAACCTGACTTAGCTTTTATCTTCCATGCAAGTTTTGCAAAACAATGAGATAAGGCCACAAAATGTCTTAATAAAGTGCATCGCATCGTTCCTGCAAAAAATCATAAGGCATCTTGTCACCGGAATAGATTTACAACCCCCGCGCCCCCCTCCCCCCCCCCCTTTTTGTATGTATATGTGTGGTGTTTTTTTTTTGTTTTCTTTTTTTTCATCTATCTAGAGGAGAGGATGGTCATTAAAACGGTTAATCTCAATTTTTAAAAAAAGGTCTAAATATTTCAAAACTTCAGGTGGCATTCTGCATGACTTTACTGTTCGACTGTTCCCATTTTTGCAAAGCCTGAGGACACTCCACAGAAACGCCCCCAATTGTACCTCTTTTTTTTATAAGCTGGGGCAAAAACCCCCCGCTCCTTCCTCCCAGCGTGCTCACTTTAAAGATGCCCCCTTTGTGGGTGGGCCTTTTTTATTTTTCTTTAGTGCAGTGGTTCTCAGTGTGGAGGGGTGATTTTGATTTCCCGGGGGGGGGGTGGAAGGGGAGGGGTGGAAGGGGGGGGGGCGGGCGAAAACAAAGCAAATGGCAACGAGGGGGCGAAACGATGAAGGGGGCTTTGGAGGCAGTGATACGAAAACATGAATGGGGGACCATTTGGGGGGAAATGCAAGACAGCCACTGACTTGTTCAACAGCATGCGACGATGGGTTTTATTAACAAGAAAAAAGCCCTTTTTTTCGTTAGGACATTTGATAAGGTATGTTTTCTGTTTTAGAATGAATCATCTACACGCCTATTGTCATTAATAAAGCTCTGAAAAACATTAATATTTAATATCGGCATGCAATTTGCCGTCTTGTGAAATGTATCTGTTGGGTTCGAGTAAAGATTTGAGGATTGAAGAGAGTCGATAAAAGAAAACTTCCAGCCTAACATCGATTGTCTGAAAAAGGTTGAGACCCCTTGCTTTCATGGAAAAGACGGGAAGCCGAAGTGCTGAAAGTGTGGCAAAACTAAGCGGGTGTAGGCGAATTCTTAAGTACCGTTAACTATCGTTCCTGTGGTCGAGTCGTGGGCGAAGGGGGAATTGGCGTGAGAAGTCACGAACTTGAAGCTGAGTAAAGCTGGCTAAAAAGTCCCTCTTCATCAGTGAATTCCACCCAGTTTTTTGCCCTGGTTCTAACTGACTCTTTCTGCCTTGCTATGGTGAAAGACATTACGTGCAAAAGTCAAAATTTTACACCAAAGGTAAAAAATAGCTCCCACTGAGACCATTGAAATACACTACAAGAGTATTAGAGATAGCGGCGTCTTTAATCAAAAGTAAACATAAATATATCGCCACCTCAGTTCTTGTGTGTTCCAATTCCACTTTTTGCCCAACTGAGAAATTCGACGTTAAACGTTTGCGGATTTAGTGAAACGGCATTTTAAACAAGTGTCAAAGTGGGCATTTGTTATATCTCTTCCACAAAATCTATTAAAAGATCTCCAGTTGTTTTCAGAAAATGGAGATAGAACAAACGAGAGCTAAGGTCAGGAAAAGAACATTTCCCAGAACAAAAGTTTAATGAACACCTGGAAATTGCTGGTAGGCAATTTGAAGACGCTAGAAAATGAAAGGGTTGGGATCTCGGACTATGCTAATTTTGGCTGAGTTTTTAGTACCCCCTCTGTCTACATTTGTACCCAGGACGTAGTGAAAAGGTTTAATTAACATGAGCATGGCGACTCGTCACTGTAAGGAGACCACAGAGGTTCACTGTAAGAATATTAGGGACAGAGCGCTGCTTTAACATTCTATGAAATGATCTTTAAATGACTGTGAATTATACCCTGAACATGCCCAGTCTGATCTCCACTTAGCAAGTCCAAACTGGAGCTCGGTGGCCATTACTGCGACCGTAGACAGAGCCCCCCCCCCCCCCCCGGCAAGCGACGCCACGGAAATCCGAGTAGTAGGATTGGCACAGGGAACCGTTCTACAATAATCTTACCAATCCTACGATAATTCTACCAATCCTACGGAAATATACGTCAGATTCAGATAGGGATGCTGGCTGGTTACAGGCATGTTTTAGAACTACTCTCTTCAGTTAGTAGTACAAATTATCACCCAGGTTTCATTCTCTGAAGATACCTGAACAGTGTCCACAACCCAATAATTATTTTCGCTATTCGGCTTTTGTAATTAGTCTACACTCCTTTAACACCAGTCACTTCTAATGAAAAGATGTTAAGAAGTGAATTCGATCTACATGCCTGATCTCTACTCGCGATTCCGCAAGTCCAGACTGGGTATCTGGGGCCATTATGGTACCCATAGACAGGGCAACCCAACTTCACGTCCTTCTGGAACTCCCGAGAGAATGCCCACAGACTGGCTTAAACGGGTTTTTTTCGGTAACATGCCGGAGTGTTGGTGACTGCTGTTAATTAATGTTGCTGGGACTGTGTGGGTGTTGGTCTATACTGGTGGTTCTCAGAGTGCCGAAATGCATAGAGTTTCGCTGACAGAACATGTTACCAGAATGTGTGGATATCGCGCATATCCATAGAAATTATTTTCTGACACGGACTCTTTATTTAATTAGGTTCGCTGCCCTTGGCATTTACATCTCACTTTTCTTGTTGTGGTAGGGATTCGTTGTTTTTTTTAAAAGAATTTTCGGCCTGCTCTTCAAGATTTCCAACTGCGAAGGTATCTTTAACGTGCGCAACTTGCACACGGGCCCTTCAAATTTTTCGTCCTTGTACGAGCAGACTTGGTGCTCGATCCTACCAAACGATCAAAGACAGGTAAAAATAATGAGAAAAATAGCAAAGTTCCAACATGCCTGCACCGACCGGGATTTGAACGCTGGTACCTTCGGCATGAGAGGCGAGCACCTTGCCTCTACGCCTTCGCGTCGCCCAATATGCACTCGCTACCAGCCTAAGGGGGTTGTTGTACTGAGCTCGGCACGACACAGTCAGCTGCTGGCAGACAACAAGTGCACATCATAATCTATTATATATTTCAGTAACTTGCAACTTTGGCATGACTAACTGACCAAACTATACACTCTTCAGGCCGTAAATTTGGCAGGAAGGTGGCAATTGAGATAAGGAAGATGATGGCTATAATTAAAAGTTGTTTACTTCAAGCATGTATTTTAAAAAAATAACAATGTTTATTGCTATGTAACATCTCTATATTTGCATATTTGTTTCGTAATATATAGTACCGTGCAATGTTGTGATGCGCATGAGTTCTGAAGCAAGACTGTAGTTTATTACTTTTATTATACTAGAGGGGGGGGGGGGGGATCAGTCGATCACATGATTGTTTATTCTGGGCAATGCCCGGTAGCTCATCTAGTTTCCTATATTTTCCTAGTAAATCCGGGAAGACCCTATCATACTAAGCCCGGTCAGACACAGTCAGCTTCTGCCATTATTTCTTGGGTGTACATTTTGCTGGCAGCAATTGGCTCAGACGTTCCGGGCTTAGTGTGACACCCCTCCTAAACGAGCTAGATACGACTCCATAGTAGCAGATCTGGTCACAAATACCCATCTACCCAGATAGGTCACATTAAAAGTTTGTCAAAGATACAGAAAAACATCCTTGTTAAATTATTTGGTATTTAGTCTGTGACATTTCCACACCCGTAGGCTTGCCTCTCTAATCCCATCTTTCTGGGGGGTTTTTTTTTTTTGTTGTTGTTGTTTCATAAAAACTAGAAATGCATAGTTTTTTAAAATTTTTTCTTAAATTTTGTATTTTTTCTTACATTAGTTTTGTTTACATCAGGGATTTGGAAGACATGTTGAGCTTTTTGCCAGCGTTTTTCTCTTTCTGTCCTTCTTTCGTTCTTGGTATCTCCCAGTCTCACTTTCTCTAAATGTCTTCTTTCTTCATTCTCTGTACGTCGGTCTCTGCCTGACAGTCCAGCCGAACCGTTTGTCTGTCTGTCTGTCTGTCTGTCTCTCTCTCTCTCGCCCTCTTTGCCCCCCCCCCTCTCTTTCTCTCTCTCTCTCTCTCTCTCTCTTTGCCTCTCTGTCTCTCTCTTTATGTTGTCGAATTTCTACTTTCTTCATTTATCCTTCCGGGAGCGGATGATGTAGGGAGGGGAAAAAAGGGATTTGACTGTGTGTATATGGGGGGGGCGGGGGGGGGGGAGAGAGAGAGAGAGAGGAAGAGAGGAAGAGAGGAAGAGGGGAGAGACAGTTAATTAAAAGACCCCAAAAAATCCTCAGACACATGGCAATGAAGAACAAAAAACAAAACAAAAAAATAATAAAGGAGTATTTACCGTTCTGGCTGAAGCGGTTACAAAGATTAGATGCAATGTTTTGTCTCAAGGTATCTTAAAAAGAAAAATAGCCGACAGACATTATGAGAAGATTAAAACTTATGCCAAAAAATCCATGCAGCCGCGGCCGTCTCGGTAACGAAATGAATTCTGTGCAGGTATCGGTATTGTTTCCTGTTGAAGAATGCCGAGGTTATGATTTTGCGTCCACGAGTGAGTCTCTTTTTTTTTTTTAATTTTTATTTTGGTCTTTTAATTTTTGTTGTTGTTTGTTTTGTAGTTGTTAATGTCATTGTCTTTCTTTCTTTCTTTCTCCCTTTCCCTTTGTTCTTTTTCTCTCTTTCTTTACAATGTATTTCCCTTTGTTTCGGGGGCAAGTTGGTCTAGAGGTAAAGTGTCCGCCTCTCATGCCGATGGTGCCGGGTTCAATCCCTGTTGGTGCAGGAATGTTAGACATTTGGGCGTAATGTCTTGTCATTGACTGTACGGTAGGTAGGATCGAGCACCTAGTCTTCTCGGATAATGGCGAAAAAAAATCTCAGAAGGCGCATGTGCACGTTGCGCAAGTTAAAGATACCTTGGGAGTTGGAAGACAAGAAGAGCAGGCTCAACAAGGCCCCATGCCAGGGCAAAACTAAAAGAAACTAACCCCTACCACCACTCCCCAAAATGGGATCAAATAAGTCTGCAAATACAAATACAACAGAAACAAAAACGAGAAAAATAATTTTTAAAAAACAAAGACAAGAAAAAAAAGAGGTGGAAATGCCAGGAGCAGAGATCCGAAAACAAAGACTTTATTTTCATACATATTTATATTTCTCATTGTTTTTTTATTTACATATTAAGAAAATCCGGCCCTGTGACACATTCGGAAGTCCTTCCATATTTAGAACCGACAAAGGTCAATGGCAGAAACACAAGTGAAAGTTCTATCAACGTTGGTGTATTATCCTGTTAACAAAACAAAGGTTATACGGCTGTCTAGCAGAAATCAGTTACGTTTATAAAGTTCAGCAGGGTTTGAGAGCGCATCGGCAAAATGTGATCTGTGGGCGGACTTTGACTCGCTGGTAAATAATTATTATAAAGAGATATGTCTGCTACATTCTCAAGTGAATATATCGCTTAAAAATGACACAGTTTTATCTACTTTTTGATTGAACTGAGATACACACTGCACACTATTTCTACAGGTCTTCTCCATTGTGCATCAAAGTATCAAGCAGATTCGGCGTGTAATTTGAAAGTATTACTGAACAGAGAATAGTCGTTTCTCTAACAGTGATGAGCGCATGAAACATCAGCCATCAATTTCTCAAAAGTTGATGGAAGGGAATTAGAACCACAGACTAATAAATTAACCAGACTGGAAACACGAGCTTCGGGCTGTGTCGTTTTTTTACGGAATTTCCCGAGCGACGACTATATAACCAACATGGCCGCCGCTCGGGAAATTCCGATTCTAGTTCTATCTGCAGTAGAAATTTCTTTTCATTTGTCAAGATTGGTTGTACATGTATGAATTTCTTGGTGCGGAACCAAACTTCCGCGTTCAATAGGCGCGTCAAAATGGTGTCATTCAAAATTGTAGCTATGCTGAAGCGTCGGTCGCTACCTTAAACATAATATGGCTGATGGTTCATGACCTTTCGCTGTTTTGTGACGTCACACAATGGGATCATCCAGTCTGGTTAATTTATTAGTCTGTGGATAGAACTTTGTCATTCAAAGCGTAAGACTACAAGAGCGGCTTGCGCAGGCTGTACGTCACAGAATGATGTTCACTCCCGTACGCAGTTGTTGCAATATGGCAGTCGGCAAAAGAAAGCAATTTTGCTACTAAACTGTATCGTGATTGGCGCAATAAATCATTATCCCCATATACACAAAGCTGGAGATAATCACCTCCTGCTATGAATCGAAGAAATGAAAGGTAAAATAAGGCAAGAACCACGTAATATCACCATGGGGGAAATCTCTTTCGTAGAGCGTTTACGAGTACTTACATTGTAAACACAACTAAAGCTGTTTTCATTTGTACGGAAACGGAAACGCAAATGTCAATCAAGTAGCAAAAAGAAAAAATGTTTCCATGTGTACGGAATCGGCGAAAACATTCTTTCTATTTCACTACTTGACGGCTTTTTGACATTTCCATGGCCGTTTCCCTTTCTGTATAAATGAAAATCCAGCTCAAGGCAACATTACATAAACATAATATTTATATTATCGTTACTCAAAAAACTCAATAATCAGCATATGTGAAATAACACGGCAAGGAACCTTTGTGAAATGTGGTGTACATCTAGCTAAAATATCTTGTTCCAGCCCATTGCGGAGAGCACAAAGGACTTTCTGTATCTTTCTTTTCCATACTTTTTTCAAGCAGGCAAACGAAAGACATACTCCAGAGCTGTAATGATACGAATATTTGAGAAACTAATATTCCGAGCGCTTTTAATTAAATTTTGTATTTTGTATACTTCTTTAATCCCACTGGGGAAAGTTGCCTCAGTGCCATTGCAACCCAGCTACAACTGGAGCATACACGTCGTCTCCATAGTGCAGTGTCGGTCAGCGGTGTTTTTGGGTTTGTTTTTGTTGTTATTTTTGGGGGGGGGGGGTGAGGAGGAGAGGGGGAGGGAGTGGTAGAGATACGTTTAGGCTTTTAATTTTACCCGGCAGCTTCCTGTTCAGCCTGCTCTTCTCGATTTCCAACTGCCAAGGTATCTTTAACGTGCGCACGGGCCCTCCGAATTTTCGTCCTTATAAGAGAAAACTAGGTGCTCGTTCCTATCTACCTTAGGATCACTAACGGGAAAATATGAGAAAAATTCCCAAACTCCAATATGCCTGCACCGGCCGGAATTCGAACGCCGGTACCTTCGGCATGAGAGGCGAGCACATTGCCTCGTGTCCCCCGACTTCGACAACTGTTTACATGCCGATTGCTTAAACAATCGCGTTCGTGACTTCAGTGTACAATCCGAAGGAAGATTTTACGTCTATAAATCGTAGTCATGATTTAAGAATCATTGTTTAAGAATTTAGAGTTAGGAATCCCTTCCGAGGAACAAGACGCACACACACACACAAACACAGACAAACATACACTGTAAACAACAGTTTAGTCTTGCCTGATCACCAATTAAACGATCTTAGTATGGCCAAACAAATCCATTACTTTCGAGTCCAGGCACCTTTTTGACGTCAAATAAAACGAAAAATAATTTGGCTTTTCACGCGTGGGTTTCCTGGCAATAGCGAGGGGAATAACCATTGGGATTTCCTGCCAGGCTGCAGTTGTCTTATCCTCTTACTGTAAAAGCTTTAAAAAAAAGCTTTCACTGTCGTCTAGGAGGGATAAAATACTGATTGTAAATTTAAGACCCTTCTGACTTTTAATTTTTAGGTTAAACCACATGACAATGGATGATTACTTTTAGAGGGTGCCCTTGAATGAAAAGTTATTAGTCAACACCAACTGCCGTACCTGGTATTGCCCGAGATGGACCAGTTAGTGGATTATGATTTTACATATTCACTTCATACTTTCCTAACCCTGCCCGTTTATTTCATGATACTGTGCCTGATTTTTAAGGAAACTTAAAAGCTCTGCTTCGCGCGGAACCCCTCAAACCACTGCATTGCCCGCCACTTTTTAACCTCTTTACACCTGCCTCGGGAAACCAAACTAGTTCCCAAAAAAGCAGCGGGGTATTCCTGTGTCCTAATTTTAGCTGCAAAGAACGTTGAATAGTTTGAATCATCATGCAAGAAGTGTTCACGCCAAGGCCATGTGCCCTCTGAAAGAAAAAGGATAGGAGGCGAGCAGTCAGCGACACAAAGCAAATTTTAAAAAAATTGAAAAACAAAACAGAACAAAACAAAAAAAAAATCCACATTTCGCTGCACCATCGCTGGTATCTGAAACCCATACAAAATTTGGTTACAGTAGGTGGCCTAATAGAAAAGCTTTCTGCTTTGAAGGGAGAATTTGTGAATTTTATTCTCGTAAATAGATATTTGAACGAGTTAGCTCCAGAATACCTTTCAGAGCTAGTGAAATCCCACCAGCCATTACGAACTTTGACATCAGTAGACGCGAAACTTCTTGAGACACCCACAGTCAGATTGTCGCTTGGTGAAAAGGCTTTTTCTATTGGTGGACCTAAAATGTGGAACAACATCAGCCTTGACACCAGGACTTTTCACTATAAGACAGAAAGCTTTCTTTATCAAATAATAATAATAATAATAATAGTTCGTCCATCAGGTATGATGATGACCTTAACAACACCAGAGGAATAAAGAACAGAAATTGTTGAGAATTTCAACACATGGACAATAAAGAGAACTAAAGGACACAGAGGACAGAATGGAAAGACTGTTCTTTCATGACTTATGGCTTCTCATGTGACTGATAAGTCCTATTTTTGCCCTGCAGACCCTTCCGCATAAATGACAAGAGTGCTCCGTTGGTTCAGTACCACTGGGCCTTTTCTTGCGCCGTTCTCTTTTTTTGATAGCCTGCTGGACTCTGTCAGCTTCCCATGCTTTGCTGCCTCTGGTAAGGGCCGCCCTCCAATTTGCACGATCAAGCGAGAGCTTTTCCCACTCACTCACATCAATGGCAAAGGCCTTCAGTGATTGCTTGAGAGTGTCTTTGTAACGTCTCTTTGGGGCCCCAACATTCCTCGTTCCATTGGAGAGCTCAGAGAAGAAGATTTGCTTAGGGAGTCTGGAGTCGGGCATTCTGACAACATGTCCTGCCCAACGTAGCTGAATTTTTTTCAGGTGGCAGAAGATGCTCAATTCCTTGGCACGATTGAGGACCTCAGTGTCTGGAATTTTATCCTGCCATTTGATCCTTAGGATCTTTCTAAGGCAGGCCAGATGAAAGTGATTTAGCTTTCTGGCATGCGATTGGTACACTGTCCAGGTTTCAGCCCCATAGAGTAGGGTGGGAAGGACCACAGCATTGTACACTTTCAGCTTAGTGTCTGTGCGAATGCCGGCAACATCCCATACTCTCTTTCGAAGCCTGCCAAATGCACAGCTGGCTTTGCTGATTCTTGAGAGAATTTCAGTATCAACACGAGCCGCGGAAGACAGTGTACTGCCAAAATAGGTGAAGTTCTCCGACACCTTCAGAAGACTGTCATGGACTTTGATATTTGGGGTCACAGGATACTTTATCAAATACACTTATAATAAATAATCAGCTCTTTCTGTTCATAAAACCTATCTACGTGTGCTGTTCAACAAGTCAGTGACTGCCACGTAGTTGCCCCCCCCCCCAAATTGTCCTCCATTCATATTTTTGCCCTCTTGTCGCCATTTTCCTCGTCTCTGCACCCCTGGATATCGAAATCGCCCCCTCCCCGGGGACGATATTGCCCACGTTGAGAATCATTTGCAATGTACCGATCGATACCAGCCGTATTGTTTAGAAAATAATGCTGCTCCACTCAATTCTGTATAAAATAACAGTGTGTCGTAGACAAGGGTATCATTTTTCAAACTGCAACAAAGACCAATCATTTCAAAATTGATGTTTTCCATTTTCCATCCCTCTATGAGTTGTGCTGCATTTAAATATAAGGCAGTAAGTCGTTCTTTTGTGTGTATGTGTGTGTATGTGTGAGTGTGCCTGTCCCTTATCTGTATGCAGAAACCTTTGTGTGTCAGGACAAAATTTGAGGAAATTAAGTTAGGCGACAGGGATTTGTGCAAAATGTGGTTATGATTTATTGATGCGTTAAGCAAAAGATGGTTATATAGATAGACAGACAGACGAGCAGTCGCATAGATAGATAGATAGATAGATAGATAGATAGATAGATAGATAGATAGATAGATAGATAGATAGATAGATAGATAGATAGATAGATAGATAGATAGATAGATAGATAGATAGATAGATAGATAGATAGATAGATAGATAGATAGATGATATATTGGTAGAATAAAGAAAATCTTCATGATCTGCTCACGTGAACAATTGTTCACATCTGGCCCGGCATTGGCTGATAGCCTTGAAACTGCTCGTCCAATTAAACCCCGCGCTCCTCGTTCCTATAATCCCATTAGCCAATGAACATCCAGTCAGGCACGAAACACACTGTTCTAGACCAGAAAACCAGGGATAACGAGGCATGATAAGTTCATTAATTGCGGGTCGTGGAAGTACAAGTTTTAATTAATCATAGCAAAATAACCCAACGGTTATGAAAAAAATTTAACGATGGTAAATATAGGTAATTAGTGTTGTAATTAACCAGATCTAGTAAAAATGTTTTTCTTTCCGATACAAACTGGGCATAATATTATTGAATTCCTATGTCCAAAAATCAGAAAGAATATTGTGAAGGAATTATACACAGGAATAGCAAAAGAAATTTAATATAATATTCATGTATTCAATTTTATTAAAAGAAGATTAGATAAATTAAGCCATTATAATTATGAAGCGTTTATAACCATGACTACATTTATGACACAGCCAATAGTGGAAGACTATCTTGTTTCTGTGTGTCGCAAGTTTCACGTGTCTATTTGTTCATCCATTTATCCATCCAACCATCCATCGTTACGCCCATCTGTCGGTTTATCTGTCTATCTATCTATCTATCTATCTATCTATCTATCTATCTATCTATCTATCTATCTATCTATCTGTCCATCTGTCTGTCTGTCAGTGTGTTTGTCTTTCTATCTATCTGTCTGTCTGTCTATCTATCTATCTATCTATCCATCGATCTATCTATCTATCTATCTATCTATCTATCTATCTATCTATCTATCTATCTATCTATCTATCTATCTATCTATCTATCTATCTGTCAGTCTGTCTGTCTGTCTATCTATTTATCTATCTATCTATCTATCTATCTATCTATCTATCTATCTATCTATCTATCTATCTATCTATCTATCTATCTATCTATCTATCTATCTATCAGTCTGTCTTCCTGTCTCTATCTGGTTGTCTGTCTATCTTTCTGTCCGTCTTTCTGTCTTTCTGTCTGTCTGTCTGTCTGTCTGTCTGTCTGTCTATCTTTACCCTTACATTATTCTATATCATTTCAGTGTGGAATGGGTGAAACGGAAGACAGTGTGCAGCTCTACAGAGGCCGAGGTGTGGGAGCTCAGGGGCGACGACTTGTGCTGGGCTTTTGTGGAGTTCGGAGCCGAGGCAGTAAGTTATCTCCCTTCGCCTCTATTATTTCTGGAGCGCATGTCCGTCCATGCACACAATTCGATGACGTAGAACACACAATATGAATGAATCTTCTTCATTCATAGAAGAGCTCTTTTTAGCTTAGAGCACTGTGTTTTTGGAGTAAGTATCCAGCTAAAGCTAGGTCACGGCGGTACACAGTTCCAGTGGCAGTTTGTATGTTTCCATTTTGAGAAAGTGTATTTGTTGACGATTATTCACTGATTCAAATGTTTCAATGAACCAAAAAAGTATTAACGAATTACGATCAACAGATCCCCATACATTGAATTTTGCTATAATTATTGCAAACGGCCCTTGGCAAATTCTTATCAACCGGACTGATATAGTTTCACGATCTGACAGAATGGTAAAGCACTCTGTGTTATATTTTTAGTTTCCCTAAAACAATATTTTTAAATTTGTTTTATTAAGGATGATTCGACTTTTTAAAGTGATATTTCAAGAGAGTCCAGCAGAAAATGCAGGTGATTGTTGGGTGTTTCTGGTAGGGATCTTCCCTCTGTCCTATTATTCTGTTATTCTGTGTATCGTGTTGCTTCTTCCTAGCACAATACGGTCACTGCTCTACGATAATGGCATTATTATGTTTAATGCCAAAAGACAACTGACGGTTCACTGCATTCCTGAGTATGTGGGCTATCAGATATTAAAGAAAAAGAAATGCGCCAGTGGGTAGAATGCGCATATTCGCCATCTTGGCTGTCCGGACCCACGCATCACCATGGCGATGATGGCATTGATTTTGATTCGTTAGCTGATTTGCACGGCGAGCACTTAGGGCGTCGCGAACCAATCGGAGACGAGCTGAAAATTGTTTGCCGCAGTAAACAATGGCAAATGTGTACATGCACATGGGAGAGGTTCGACCAATTCTTTCACTTTCTTTTCCTTGTTTGCACGGATGGTAGGGAATCTGACCAGCTTGGATCCATCCTTTCCACCCCTATCATAACAGTTAACTGCAAATTAATGCAACCAGGAGACAATTTAACCGCTTAGACATATCTGGAAGTTACACTAATCAGCTGATCCACCAGCCATCTTGTTTGTCGGAAGAACAAAAAAAAAAAACATTCTGTGACGTCATACGCATTCTACCTATAGGAAAATGAAATAATCCAACAGAATCATAATGGTTTAAGTCACCAAATGACAGGAAAAGAAACTGTTTTTTTCTTAATATCTCGAAAGTGTCAAAAATGACTTATGCCAGTGTGGTGTCAATGTGGTTTCTCAAGACTCAAACTGTAACCCAGCAGAGAGTGGTCCATACTAACTACTCTTTTTATGCTTTTGTACAGGCCCTAATGCCGTGCGTTTGAACTGTCATAGTTCTTCCTTGAGGCTGCAGTCCACTGGGGAATTTTTCAACACAGTCAAGTTTGCCGTGTTGCCTGAACACGAGTCGATGTGTTAGTGGAGAAATCTAGGCCACACAGGTGTGTCAGGTGTGTACTAACCTAAGTGTGTTAGAACAAAGATTGTATTTGAGATAGATAGACAGAGAGAGAGAGAGAGAGAGAGAAGGAGAGAGAGAGAGAGAGAGAGAGAGAAGGAGAGAGAGAGAGAGGGTGAGTTGCAAATGGAGAGAACAAGACTTTCTGTAAGGCGCCTGGACCAAGAATTATTGTTTGGATCTTCATTATCATTATTACTGTTATTTCAGATTCTCATACTTAGTTCTCATTTTATCTATTCCAGATGCTGTCAAATGTACAAAAATCAATTATGCCGTCATGTTCTGGAGCAACGACTGAACTTTGGAAGGGAAATTCTGCTAAACAAATCTGAAAGAACAGCTGATTCGTACAACTAATGGGCTTTTTTTTTCTCTCTCTCTCTCTCTCAGAGCCTCAATTGTAGATGTTTTGAAGAAAATATTATGTACTGATGTTGTTGTTAATGCTAAATCTACAAAACAATTTATCATTTGTTTTCAAGTTATTAAAAGTATGGGGCACATATCTGTGTCTTTCTCTCTCTCTCTTTCTCTCTCTCTCTCTCTCTCTCTCTCTCTCTTTTGTCTCTGTTTTGCTATCTCTCTGTCTCTCTCTTTTTTTTTTTTGGTGCCTTTTCGGGCTTTCTGTCTGTCTGCCTGTTTGTTTGTCTGCCTGTTTCTCTTTTTCTCTCGCTTTCTTTCTCTCTCTCTGTCTCTGTCTGTCTCTCTCTCTCTTTCTGTGTGTGTTTTTCTATCTTTCTATCTTTCTTTTCTCTTTTTTTTCTCTCCGTCCGTCTGACTGTCTGTTTGTGTGTTTGTCTGTTTAAGAGTCTGTCTGTCTGCCTCTCTCTCTCTCTCTCTCTCTCTTTCTCTCTCTCTCTCTCTCTCTCTCTCTCTCTCTCTCTTCTCTCTCTCTCTCTCTCTCTCTCTCTCTCTCTCTCTCTCTCTCTCTTTCTCCCTCCAATTTGGTAAGGATTAAGTTATAAATATAGCTGACAAGATCATAACAGGAAACCTCACATGTTACGACAACATCATTAAGATGTTATTTGGAGAGATAAAAATAACTGTTATTTCTGCATAATCATATTACAGGTTGAAAAGACCCATTTTACATCATTAACCATGGTTAAAAGTCTACTGTTATAATTTGCTAACTTGAAGTATTTGGTCACTCACTCACACTTTGCCAAAACGGCTAAACGCACAAGGCGTTGAAACTTTCGCACATGAAAAGTAATGGAAAGAGCTAGGGTTTTTTTACGTAGCCAGTTTGTGGGTAAATTCTTTTGAAAAGTAATAAGACAGTGAACACAATACTGTGAGGCAATAGACTTCCTCCGCAACTTTTAAAGAATCCGATTCTCTATACCACTCAGCGCAATCCATCTATAACTAGGTAAATGGCATCGTTAGATGGACGGAGCTTCATGGTTGCGCAAGACATTATTTTATTAGTAATCTTTAAAAATAATCTAAATATTTTGGTTTTACTGCCGAAGTTGAAACCTTTATATAATTATATACTTTTAAAGCTACCGCTCCAGAGTTCTTAGCCAGGGAGTATGTATGAAAAGAGAGAAAGCACTATTGGTCGATTTAAACGGCGAGACACGGAAGGCTCCCAGAAGCCATTGTTAGCATGGAGCGAAAAGTAGGTCACAGCGGTAAACAATAGTCGTTTGTACTGTTCCACGTGAGAATAAGCTTTGCAAACGCCTCTAAATAATTCCAATCAACCTGAAAATATGAACAAACCACAGTAAACAGATATGATACGCGCATTGTCTTTGGTGAAGACGGTCTCTTCCAATTCCTGTTACCGCCGTGACCTAGTTTCGTGATTTGGCAGAAGGGATTTCTCTCATACATACCCACTGACACCACTTAGATCTGAGTTTCGCTGTTCATCGAAAGGGGTTAACAATGCTTGTAGCTGAATAAGAAATTCTGTGTGTAAGTTAAACCGTGCTTAATTAACACCTGATTGATCTTACAAGCTGATTATTCATTCGTCCGTTTTGCTCCCTACATCTTGATCAGAGCCTGATGCTAATATCTGTAAATGTTGATGGATGTATAAATTTTATGTTACCCAGCCAGCATCCTTACGTCAATCCGATGTATGATTTGTGTAAGATTTCCGTACGGCTGGTAAAATTACCGGGTCGGCGGATTTCCGGGTTAACTACATCAAACCGACGTCGGCGCGATGTCGTTACCAGCGGATCTACGTAGGAACAATGTCATTCCTACGTGTAAACCTGATGTCATACAATGTGTCGGATGTCCGTAAGGTTCCTGGCTGGGTAATTAAGTAAAAAAACAAATAAATGACTGCTGTGTCTTTGATGAACAGAAAGGATACGATAGGAGAGGCAAAAGACTCTGAAATGGTTTTGTATATAGAAGACAATCAATGATTAATGTAAATCATGAAAAAAGGTACAAGCGTTTATAATGGAAGGTTTAACGTAAACCCTTACAAAGTGTGGTGTTGAATAAACGGGTGATGAAATCATTGTGTTCCTTGTTTTTCATATTTGTATTGTTTTATGCATGTTTACATGTCACGTAATAAAATGAAAATTAAAACAAACAAAAAATAATTGTAATATAATAATCACGGCAATGCATAATAATAACACATAACATTATTATAGTGCTCCATCCAGCTAACGGCCAGACATGAAACGATTGCAGCTTTGCTAGTACTGGCCGTCCTGCGCAAGACAAATATTGCAGTTTCTTCGCAGGAATCCCTATTGTACATCTAGATCTAGACTACATTAAAAGCAGCATTTGGATTCGATGCAATGTCTAACAGAACTTACGTAGAAATACACAGATGTGATTACGTCGAGATTATACCACCAGTGTGTAAAGAGACCGGTCAAGGACGAAATTTCCGATCATGCTTTTTGGTTCCACTCGACGAAAATGTGTCTCTATTTTGGGGGCTGAAATCTTAAGCAAATAATATTAAAGACTGATTTTTTTTTTTCCGAAATGAATGTATCCACGTGACCTATCATCAAAAAATAAGACAGTGCAATAAGTTTCGTAATTTTTAATTCCTCAGCCACAGAGTTTTAGCTGCTTACAGGTTTACTCCCTAGCTCCACTATAGTAAGATGATAAGGAGTTAGAATAAATCTGAACTGTGAACAGATTGATAAATGCCACAACCCATTTTAAAGATAGATAGACAGACAGACAGACAGGCAGGCAGACAGACAGACAGACAGACAAACAGACAGACAGCACATAGATAGATAGATAGATAGATAGATAGATAGATAGATAGATAGATAGATAGATAGATAGATAGATAGATAGATAGATAGATAGATAGATAGATAGATAGATAGATAGATAGATAGATAGATAGATAGATAGATAGATAGATAGATAGATAGAGGAGAGAGAGAGAGAGAGAGATGTATACAATAAAGAAAAAGGTCACGGATTTTACATCTGTCATTCATCCATTCTTCCATCTGTCCATCTATTCATCCATCTGTCCATCTATTCATCCATCCATCCATCCATAACCATCCATCTAACCGTCGATCCATCTATCTATTCTCCATCCAACTATCCGTCTATCCATCCGCCCATCTATTCATCACTTATCCATCAGCCGTCCACCCATCCGTCCATCCACCCGTCCACGAATCCATTCATCATTCATCCATCCAGCCATCCACTCGTTCATCCAACGACCCACCTGCCCCTCCATTCCTCTTCCATCAATTTATCTGTTCATCCATCCATCTGTTCATCCATCCATCTGTTCATCCATCCATCTATTCATCCATCCATCTATTCATCCATCCATCTATTCATCCATCCATCTATTCATCCATCCATCTATTTATCATCCATCTATTTATCCATCCATCTATTCATCCATCCATCTATTTATCATCCACCCTCTCACCCAACATCCACAGTATGCTCGTAAGACATCTCTATCTGTGTTTCTTAACTTCACCCATCCCCCTATCCTTTCAGCACGTCATTTGTTAAAAAATGTAAAACCCAAAGCAAAACCAAAACACAGATATAAACGAACTAGCTGAGGCCCCCGGCCCTGCCCGGGATAAATTGGTTTGAATAATTATTGGTTTCAGTTCTGAGTGGTTATTATGGACCTGCTTCATCTTGCCTGTTCCTGTTTGTTTATTTTATTTTTGTTTGTTTGTTTTTAATTAAGTCTTACTACTCTGCCATTGTGAGTTGACACCCTGCGCATTCCGTACAACAGCATGATTTGCGCACGGGTTAGTGTGTTTGATAGTGAACACATCGCAGGAAGTGATAACGAAACCTTAAAATGACGAACCATGACTCGAAATAGATCTAAATCATGGCGAAACAATACATTTCCAATTAAAAAACTACACCGATTTGAGACTTCTATTAAAAACTGTGTAGCCTTACATCCATTCTGACGCACCATATAAAATTTGAAGTCTGAGTGTTGACTGGTTCAGAAGCCTTTTGCAACGAAAAATCTCAAGTCCACAAATATATATAGTATAGATACTATGAGAAACATCCTCTCTTTTTATTTTCAAACAAACTCAATAAACACCAAAAATACTACACAAAAAATAATGATAATAATAATAATAATAAAATCAAATTACAATCATTCTACCCACATATTTTTTGCTTTGTCAATGACTGCTTCAAAAAAAAAAAAAAAAATCAAATTACGATCATTCCACGAAGATATTTTTCGCTTTGTCACATTTTTCGCTTTGTCACATTTTTCGCTTTGTCAATGACAGCTTTAATTTTCACACTCCACTTTAAGAATGTTTATCTGCCTGTCTTACCGAACTGAAATCAGTCTATATGTATGGCAATGTAGTTACTTAAATAAAGATTATCCGACAATAATGTTGCTGGGGTCAATGGTCGAATGACAAAGCCTTTATGGAGAAAGTACTGTAGTTGTGCACACTGTTCAACTACAGCGTTCTATTGGAAAATACCTTGTCCCTTAACGACTGCCGTTTAAATGGACAATTGTATATTTCGAACGAGAGTGAAGACGAGAAGAACGAAAGTGCCACACGTCTATCGACATAGTGAAAACTGATATCAAATAGACGGTTACTGTGATGCTGGGCTTTGTATTGTTAATCTTAAACGCCATTTTTTGAGCAAAAAATCAAATGCCACGAAAAGCAAAAATTAGCTTTTTTCCCACCAAGATGTTGCTTATTTGCTAGAGCCGGATCGCTTTGAACAAGACATAAGGATTCTCGAAATCACAAAACAAAAGAAAAGAAAAAAACCCGACATTTTTCTGAGGAAACTGACATTCAAATCTTCTTTCTTAATGGAAAGGTACCAGTAAATCTAATTTTAAACACTGACAAATAGTCACATAAAAATCTGATAAAAAGTTAAACTGATAAATCCAATATGATTATAATGTTTTAAATCACATCTTTTTAATGTGTAGATTGAAACATGATAATGTCAGCTTAGTTACGTCTTTTTGTCTTGGATGGCTTGAAAATGTTAACACTGGTAAGGTTCTCTGCTGCCCTGTGGATGGAGGACGGGAGGTTTTCTCACAGGAAGTGGAAACAAGAT
>OZ007584.1:23835655-23840655 GCA_963931925.1 Onchidella celtica
GAAGGAAGAATTGAAAACTAAAAAGGTGTGTATTCTGGTGAGTGGAGTTTCGTGCTAACCGATCTTTTTCTGGTCCAAGGGAGAGACTGGAGACAGAAAGAGAGAGACAAACAGACAGAGAGAAAGAGAGAGAGAGAGAAACAGAGACATAGAGACAGAGAGACAGAGAGACACAGAAGGAAAGAGAGAGAGAGAGAGAGAGAGAGAAAGGAGGGAGAAGGAGAAAGATAGACTAATGAAGAGAGACAATATAGGTGTGGCGAATTCACTTCCATCTTGGATAAACCTCTTTATCTCATGTAGGTGAATTTGTTTTAGTGTGTTTTTTTTTTACATCTTTTTTCTCCATTTCTGGACTGGGTAATTAGTTTGTAATAACAATAGTTGGGGGGGGGGGGAGGGGGAGGGAGGGGAAAGATGATCAAGAGAAACAAGTGAAATTCAAAACTACTTACTCATTCCGCCAATCATCATTGCTGCAAAATAAAAAACAACAGATTACAATAATGATATACAGCGTTAATATAGGGCTTTATCCCGTTAACGGCCAGACTATAACCGCTTTGACATAACAGAAATATCGGCGCCAAAGTTCACGTAATCTACTCTTAAAAGTTGGTCACTTGGCGGTTATTACCCAGACAGCACAACCTTATGGACATCCGACACCTAGGATTGACGTCGTTTCCACATAGGAAAGGCATCGTTCCTACGTGGATCCGCTGGTAAAGACATTGAGCCGAAGTCGGTTTGATGTAAGGAACGTACTACCAATCTTACGAAAATCCTACGTCCAGTTGACGTAGTGATGCTAGCTGGGATATATATGTTCTCACTTTTTGAAAAAAAAAACAATAGCAAAAAAACCGGCTGAACGGAGAGCCATAAAACGTTCAGAGATGAAAAGTAATGAAACAGGCTAGGCTTTTTCGAACATAGCCAGTTTGTAGGTACATCGTTGTGGTTATGTGAAAAGTAATTAGACAGAAAACAAAAATATTGTAAGCGTTGTGGATTTTTCCTCAAAACCTTTTAAGAATCCGATTATCCATTAAGCACCGCCGATCTATAAACAGCCCATTTTCGAGCTATCTATCTATCTATCTATCTATCTATCTATCTATCTATCTATCTATCTATCTATCTATCTATCTATCTATCTATCTATCTATCTATCTATCTATCTATCTATCTACCTATCTATCTATCTATCTATCTATCTATCTATCTATCTATCTATCCATCCAATCACTCTATCTATCAATCCATCCTATCAATCTATCTGTCATCTGTTCATCCATCCATCCATCCATCCATCCATCCATCTATGTATACTCACATAAGGGATCCATGCCACCTGTTGTTAAGGATAGAATAAAAATGAAAATATTTTTAATACCAGATAGTCATTTTTCACTGCTTTGAGTCAGTCATCATTGAATTTCCTGCGGCTCTGTATTTTATCAGGAAAACTAAAAAAATATTAATTGAAGTAAATAAGCAAATGTATCGCTTCAAGAATGAGTGAATGCGTGACCGAACGGGTAGCAACTAAACCGCAGACATATCACTTCGTTTCCAATCTCGTAAACTGGCGTATCGATAATTCTAGTGGTCTTGAGATACGTGTATCCTATCAGTGCTCTCGGAGAGATGTGTATTAAACTAGAAAGGTCTCCAATGTAATCACAAAAGGCCTTTTAACTGCTGAGCCCTAAAGTCTACAAAATACCATACTAGCAAAGACTAGACGTCAGTGTGTAAGCGAGCATATTTTGAGAAGTCTTGAAGATTGCTATGTTCATTTTCAATATTTTCGTTGATTTCGAGCCACAACTGGATTGAACAGAAGAAAGTATTCGAAATTTTGAGGGCGAAAATAAACAAAAAGAAAGACGCGTATTTCCTTCGAGTAGTATTAAAAAGTATGACAGGAAATTTCGTTCTGCGCCTCAATTTACAAAA
Organism: Onchidella celtica; assembly: GCA_963931925.1. NCBI lineage: Eukaryota > Metazoa > Mollusca > Gastropoda > Systellommatophora > Onchidiidae > Onchidella > Onchidella celtica. Next base: position 23,837,621 of record OZ007584.1, read on the forward strand.
CTGGTGATCGAAGCTCAACTGAGCCAACTAGTTCTTACAAAGTATTTGAAATTATTATCCATAAAAGTTATAACAAAATGTCATAGAGTTAAGATTATAGTTTTTCCCGTGTCCAATAATACAAAGGTGACCAAAAACTTTGAAATGCCCCCTTATAAACGGAGAAAACTTTGATACACCAGTGGCGGGTTAAATTCTGAAAAGAAAAGGTTACATGACGTTTGTTGTTGTTGTTGTTTCTTGTTTAAGTACCGTAACTATTAAATCTGATAAAGATATTCATTCAGTTGTTTTTTTTCCTTCTGCTGAAAAATTTGTGAAAACCGAGATACGATAGTTTACCAGGTGTCTCTCGGCGTAATATTGACTGGTAAAAGAAACAGATGCCACAAAAACACAGTGCTGAATGTGCCAAAGTAGCGCCCCCACTAGAGAACCTGTGTTCATAGGTTGAACGCGTTTAAAATTGAACTTTGACCTGGCAGCCATTTTATACGTACTCTTAGACCAAGGAACATGGAGTCCTATCGTGATGAATCGCTTGATGCAGTTGCGAAAAAAAAGGGGGAAAAAAAACAACTATAGACTCGAACATTACAAAGCATAGAAATCATTGATCTGTACAAGCTGCCAACGGACAGATGGCCGGTTAACAACCGATCTAGCTGCCCAGCATCGCATATCAATAGAAAATAACCTAATTTTTTGACAATTGCATGCAAGAAAAAATCATTCTCTCTGCCCTTACCTGCTCCACCAGCGCCTGCGCCACCGGCTCCACCCAATGAACTCTGCAGTGCCATCATTGCTGAGGAGGACAAACACACACACATAATTCTATCACTGTCATCAGCAAAGTCGTCGCCTTTATTGTATAGTAATATCTATTTGAAAGGTTCAGAAGATAATTATGAAAATTGTTTAGAATTTAATGAACCAGTATTCATTAATCTATCTGTCTATCTATCTATCTATCTATCTATCTATCTATCTATCTATCTATCTATCTATCTATCTATCTATCTATCTATCTATCTATCTATCTATCTATCTCTCTATCTATCTATCTATCTATCTATCTATCTATCTATCTATTTTTCTGTTTGTCTGTCTCTCTATCAACCATTGCCTGTTTTAAACAAACTCGCACCGTAAAGAAAAGTAAAACCAACGTATTCAGTTCTTTATGCTACAAGGGGAATGTTTCCTCTTTTTCCTTTTTTTTTTTACATCCAAAACTGCGGTACAATTTCGTCAACACCGTCAGCATCGTCATTTTCCTACTGTTGTAATCATTGTTACTATATTACCCTCATAATTACCATCATCATCGTCGTAATCATCATCATCATCATTATCATCATCATCATCATCACTACATGATCATCATCATCATCATCATCACTACATCATCATCATCATCATCATCATCATCATCATCATCACTACATCATCATCATCATTGTCAGGGTTTAAATGCTATAAATGCCGTGCTGGGTCACGACTTGCAAGGAGTTGATTTTTCACGGTCTCGTTGATTATAACCAGCGTAATTTGTCCTTGAACTGTTCTCGTGAACAGTTTGTTTTTGAAACACTTTTTCTTAGAGATGGAAAGAAAGTGGGGCGAGATAGAATAAATGGATAAGTTAGGAGTGACAGTGCAATTCTCGACCCCGTGATTTTGATGAACACTTAGAAGGGAAGAGAAGGGGTGAATAAGGATAGATAGTTTAAGACGCTTAGTCGCGTTCAGAAATTCGTACATAAAATGTAGAAAGCACGAGGGTTTAAAGATTTCAGTAATTGTTTTGACATTTTAAATTGACCTTGTCTGTTTTAGTACAAGGCCGTGACCAACTCCCACGTAGAATATATTAATACTGCGAGATGAGCTCGCATGGATGCACCAATCAAATCTAGGGATTTGGACGGTAATTTGCAGGTGGCTGCACAGTATAAAAGTGTAGCCATACCTATGTCCATTACTCCATACAGAAAACTCCAATCTGTGCAGGCGTCGGCACGATTCTGCCTGAAGAATCCTAAGTCTGTTCGATGTCATGTCTAGTCCACTATAGACATTTGAGATGAAGCCTTATGCTTGAATGAGATATGCCCACTGCTATTGTCCACTGTTCCCTGGTTTTCTAACACCAGGGACCAAGCGTAAGTGTTTGTCCATTGATGACTCAACAATGAACGAGGAGCTGAACATAAGTTATCCACTAGGACAGGATTGCCGCATATATTAGGAATGCTACCCAAGACTGCAAGACAAAGATTTATATTGACTTGCAATTAGTATGAATGTATGGCATACGCATCTGTGAATTGGGATTGATTTGTCTGGATGAGGCTGGGAATTGCCAGCCCATCCTAGAGTAGATATCTAGACTTAGCTACGTCAGTTTATATTGACGAGCTCGATCCATTATAAGCGGTAGGCACAAATAGCTGAGATGACATCGTCGCCAGAGCCCATATTAGTATATTGATTGATATATAGTAGGCAGACCAGATCTGAGAGATATATAATTAGCACTTAAATTGTTAGTGAGTCAGAATTATCATAATATTATAGGAATCTAGAGAAGACTTCGAGTGACATATTATTGAATTTAGATTTGATGCTGCTGATGTTGTATTTACTATGTAATAGATCTAGACAAAATTGTTAGGGTAATTAATGTAATTAAATTTGTGGCCCTGCAGGTCTGTTTATGAAACTTATTCAGATTGTTCTTAGTGTGTGGCATGGTACGAAAGATTGAATATTAAATACCTCTCGATTTAAATGCAGTCATCATACCATCATTGAGAAGACCCTCTTCATAACAGCTAGAGGGGACTTTAGTCCAGAACCCTAACACTGGAGGGCACTCTCACCCAGTGAAGATTCGTAACAATCATCATCATCATCATCATCACATCATCATCATCATCATCATCATCATCACATCATCATCATCATCATCACTACATCATCATCATCATCATCACTACATCATCATCATCATCACTACATCATCATCT
>OZ007584.1:23843155-23918155 GCA_963931925.1 Onchidella celtica
TCATCATCGTCATCATCATCATCATCACTACATCATCATCATCATCATCATCATCACTACATCATCATCATCATCACTACATCATCATCATCATCACTACATCACCATCATCATCACTACATCATCATCGTCATCACTACATCATCATCATCATCATCATCATCATCATCATCATCACTACATCATCATCATCATCACTACATCATCATCATCATCATCACTACATCATCATCATCATCACTACATCATCATCATCATCATCATCATCATCATCACTACATCATCATCATCATCACTACATCATCATCATCATCATCATCATCACTACATCATCATTATCACTACATCATCATCATCACTACATCATCATCATCACTACATCATCATCATCACTACATCATCATCATCACTACATCATCATCATCACTAATAATAATAATAATAGTTCGTCCATCAGGTATGATGATGACCTTAACAACACCAGAGGAATAAAGAACAGAAATTGTTGAGAATTTCAACACATGGACAATAAAGAGAACTAAAGGACACAGAGGACAGAATGGAAAGACTGTTCTTTCATGTCTTATGGCTTCTCATGTGACTGATAAGTCCTATTTTTGCCCTGCAGACCCTTCCGCATAAATGACAAGAGTGCTCCGTTGGTTCAGTACCACTGGGCCTTTTCTTGCGCCGTTCTCTTTTTTTGAAAGCCTGCTGGACTCTGTCAGCTTCCCATGCTTTGCTGCCTCTGGTAAGGGCCGCCCTCCAATTTGCACGATCAAGCGAGAGCTTTTCCCACTCACTCACATCAATGGCAAAGGCATTCAGTGATTGCTTGAGAGTGTCTTTGTAACGTCTCTTTGGGGCCCCAACATTCCTCGTTCCATTGGAGAGCTCAGAGAAGAAGATTTGCTTAGGGAGTCTGGAGTCGCGCATTCTGACAACATGTCCTGCCCAACGTAGCTGAATTTTTTTCAGGTGGCAGAAGATGCTCAATTCCTTGGCACGATTGAGGACCTCAGTGTCTGGAATTTTATCCTGCCATTTGATCCTTAGGATCTTTCTAAGGCAGGCCAGATGAAAGTGATTTAGCTTTCTGGCATGCGATTGGTACACTGTCCAGGTTTCAGCCCCATAGAGTAGGGTGGGAAGGACCACAGCATTGTACACTTTCAGCTTAGTGTCTGTGCGAATGCCGGCGACATCCCATACTCTCTTTCGAAGCCTGCCAAATGCACAGCTGGCTTTGCTGATTCTTGAGAGAATTTCAGTATCAACACGAGCCGTGGAAGACAGTGTACTGCCAAGATAGGTGAAGTTCTCCGACACCTTCAGAAGACTGTCATGGACTTTGATATTTGGGGTCACAGGATACTTGTCGTCTGGAGTAGGCTGATGGAGCACTTCCGTCTTCTTTGTGCTTATTGTGAGGCCAAAGTTGTCACAGGCACTAGAGAACTTATCAACACAGTTTTGCATGCTATCCTCATCATGTGCCAGAAGTGCACAATCATCAGCAAATAGTAGGTCACAGACTTGAGTACTTTTGGTTTTGGTTTTTGCCTGAAGTCTCCTGAGGTTGAATAGACTGCCATCAGTTCGGTACTTGATGCTTACCCCTTGAGGAGGAGAGCTAAAGGCTTCTTGTAGCATTGCAGAGAACATGATGCTGAACAGAGTTGGGGCTAAGACACAACCCTGTTTTACCCCATTTGTGACAGCAAAGGGCTCTGAAACACTGCCGTTGCTTTTGACTGCAGCTTGCATGCCATTATGAAACTGGCGCACTATTGTGATGAATTCGGGTGGACACCCAAACTTCGCCAAGATTTTCCAGAGGCCTTCACGACACACTGTGTCAAATGCTTTTGTGAGGTCAACAAATGTGATATACAGCGCTTTATTTTGTTCCATGCATTTTTCCTGAATCTGTCTGGCAGCAAAAATCATATCCGCCGTTCCCCTCTCTTTACGAAAGCCACATTGGCTCTCGGGAAGCAAGTCATTTGACGAGAGGTGATCAAGAAGGCGATTCAGAAGCATTCTTGCCAATATTTTGCCAGCAATTGAAAGTAGAGAGATTCCCCGATGGTTGTCACAGACTTGGCTGTCCCCTTTGTTTTTGTACAGATGGATGATTGAAGCATCTTTGAAGTCCTGTGGCAGCTTCCCTGCTTTCAACATATGATTGAACAACTCGGTCAACCTTTCAATAAGCTTTTCTCCACCGAAGGCATACACCTCAGCAGGAATTGAATCCACGCCTGGTGATTTGTTAAAAGACATCTGATTTGTGGCAGTTCGTGTCTCATTTGCTGTGAATGGCTTGGCAAGAGCTGCATTAATAGGAGTCTGGGGGAGGCGGTCAATGGACTCAGTATTTATATTTGATGGTCGATTTAGCACACCTCCGAAATGTTCTGCCCAACGCTGAATTATGGCATTCAATTCAACAATGCGTGTTGAACCATCTGACGCAAGAAGTGGCGTAGTGCCAGAGCGGGATGGTCCAAACACAGCTCGGAGGCTCTCAAAGAACTTTCTAGTGTTGTTTGTGTCGGCATATTTCTGAGTTTCTCTTACTCGCTCTTCAAGCCAGTCATTTTTCATTTTCCTCAGCTTCTTCTGGAGTACACCCTTACGTGCACGCAGTGCATCAGCTTTTGCTGTGGAAGAGGGGTCACTGCAGTGAGCTTGGATGAGACTATTTTTTTCTTTGATGAGCACTTTGATTTCATTATCATTATCATTGAACCAGTCCTGGTGCTTGCGGACAGGAAAACCAACTGTGCTGCTGGCGCAAGAGTGTACAGTCGTATTTAGGTCAGTCCAGCTCTGTTCAATGTTCTCAGGGTAAAAAGTCACGCAATCCAATTTTGAGGAGAGTTCTGATGAGAGCTCGCTCTGTTTCTCAGCTGAGCAGAGTTTTGAAACATTTAGGCGTTTAGGTGGCGCTTTCCCTTGAGGGCGTCTATTGCGCCTCAATGTTAGTCTGAGCTTGCAAACAATGAGTCTGTGGTCAGTTCCACACTCGGCACCACACATCGCCTTTGTTACAAGGACATCCTTTCTGTCAGTCTTCCTCACAATGACATAGTCTATGAGATGCCAATGCTTTGAGCGGGGATGCATCCATGACGTTCTGTTTCTCACGGGGAGACTAAAATTTGTGTTGGTAATGAACAGGCCAAATTCAGCGCACAAAGTAAGTAAGCGCAACCCATTGTTATTGCATGAACCAACTCCATGAGGGCCAAAAACATTTGGCCACGCTGAGATTTCGGAGCCAACCCTAGCATTGAAGTCCCCCAAGAGAATCAGCTTATCAGCTGCCGGGACAGAGCACATGACAGATTCTAGATCAGAATAGAACTTGTCTTTGGCTTCATCTGGGTTTATCATGGTGGGCGCATATGCGCTAATGAGGGTGGCTGACTGGCTTTTCCCTACTGGGATCCTGAGTGTCATTAGCCTGTCATTTATTTCAATTGGCATGGACTGCAAGTTTCTGACAAGGTCTTTTTTAATTGCAAACCCAACACCATGCTGTCTCGGTTCGACTGCACCCTTACCTTTCCAGAAGAAGGTGTATCCACCACTGAGCTCTTTGAGTTGGCCACTATCAGGGAGTCTGGTCTCACTGAGTGCCACTATGTCCAGGTTGTACCTGCTGAGCTCAATGGCAATAAGTGCAGTGCGTCTTTCCGGGTTGTTTGAGTTGTCCTGTAGTGTGCGTATATTCCAGGCACCTAGCCTGAGTAAGCTGAATTTCTTTTTGTTTCAACCGCAAAAGGGATCCCCACTGGTCGCGGTATACGAGTCAGGGTGATGTGAAGTGGGCTTTCTTTAGGGCACCTTTTCTAGCCCCTTCCTCAGTTCAGGTGAGCAGTGCTATCCTTAAATAAGGCTGCTCAGCTACTGTGGGTGCTGCCTCCCCACGCCTCCACTTCAATCGACGATGAAGCGACCATAGCCCACAGCCACCAACGTGTAGGTCTGTGCTAACAGTTTCCAGTCTATCCAAACCTGCTGCCACCGCACTCGCCCATCGCCGTTGGAATTTTGAGAGGAAAGAAGACGAGACAAAGATGAAAGAAGACGAGGTGAGTGTTAAGACTGGCGCAAAGAATTTGTTTTTAGTGAGAAAGAGCTGCGCAAACATCAGACTCACTCTCTCGCCTGGACACAACTTATCCAAGTGGCAAGACAGGGTCAAGACGACTGGAAATGTATCCAGGTGCAGGAGGATGCCAGAGGGACAGTCATATTGCCTGACCGGCTGCCTGTAGGCTACTCCACAGCCTCGCAGTCCCAACTGACTAGGGTGAAAGACCCAAACCAAAGAACACCAATACTGGTGGATGCTCTGTGTCACGATATCCAGGCCAGAGTGACGGTATATTGCCATCTGCCCTATCAATCAACCACTGGCCTGCTGCCGCCAGCTTCGAAGCTGCGTCCGGGAAGTTTGCTCAATTCTTCGTCTGTGATTTAGGCAAACAAGCCTATGACCACACCGCTACCGGGGGCCAATATGAAGGACTCAAGTACTGAGGGTCACATTGTGCCCTAGCATGTGGCCGTTGGGTTAGATGAAACCTCCTCCGTCCTGGCCGTTTGCACCGACAGGTGCACGCCCACTGATACCATGCTAGCGTACCAGTTCATGAAACAGGTTGTACTGGATTACATGTTACCAGTAGCAGATTTTTCTGACCTGACACTACATCATCATCACTACATCATCATCATCACTACATCATCATCATCATCATCATCATCATCATCATCACTACATCATCACCATTACCATTACCATCCTCAAATCATAACCACCATCATCGCCATCATCATCATCCTCATCACCATCATCATCATCATCATCATCATCACCCTTACCATCATCATCATCTCCACCACCACCATCACCACCATTACCGTCATTTTCATGATCACATCATCACCATCATATTCAGTGTCAATAAAACTGCCAGACATGAAATAATAACTCCACACGGAGACTTCCACAATGGCAGTTTTCAGTAGGAACTCAATGTTACTCACCCATCATGTCCATGGCCGCTGGAAATTGACGTGAACAAAAACATTGAAAGTTGATTCATAAACATTAAATTTTCTGATTCATTTAGTCTAATGAGTAAATTAAGCATAGTCTGCCACAATAATTATAAATTCCGGTTTAATTCCTGTACTAATATTCAGATACAAACCTAGGTTCAGACAGTGTGAAATTGAAACCACGACAAAAATGGAAATCGGTTGGCCAAATGGGAAGAATGAAAGACAATAGATGGACAAGGCGTTGTACTGAATGGAGGAATAGAAAAGTAGAAAGAGCAAGAGGACGGCCCGAGAGAGATGGAGAGATGATATATGATATAGTGCAGCCCCCCCCCCCCAACCCCCCACCCCCCCCCTCCAAACCCCACCCTACTTTAGACTGGGAAGCACTTTGCCCAAAAAGACATTCGCCACATCGTCTGTAACCAGAATTATTCTCTCAGTCTTAGAATACAGTCTAGTGGCTCTGAACGTGGGCGATATCGACCAGCGAGAGGCCATTTTGATTTCCGGGGGGGGGGGGAGGGGGAGGAGGAGGGGAAAGGTGGTACAAAGACAGCCGTGACGTAGAGGCGAAAACAATGACGGGGGGCGGGCGCGGGGAGGGGAGGTAAAACATTAAAAGAGGACGATTTGGGGACAAAAAATACTGGACAGCGAGTGACTTGTCCAACAGTAGGGGGTAGATGGGTTCTTTAAACGGAAAAGGTCTTTCTTCTTTTTTTTTTTTTAATGTGCGTTAGATAAAGGACGATTTCTGTTTCATAATGAATAATCAACATGGTCAATGATGTCTATGTCAGTAGTAGCCTAAGGCTTGGAAAAACTTAACGTATTAAGTTTTGTGTGTAGCCCGTCTTCTTGTGAAATGTAGGCTATCTGTTGGGTTTGAGTAGGGATTTTTTTTGGTTTTTTTTTGGAGCGGGGGGGGGGGGTTGGAGTAAAAGAAAAATTGGAACCTAAAGGAGGCGATTGCTTGATAAAGGTTGAGAACCACCGTAGTACCACTATCATACTTACGGTTAATATTTGCCGTAGCATTTTTGTTACCGGCACCTGGTCGTGGTGCCATCACTGTTGGCGATCAGAAAGAAAGAAAACGAAATGTAAAAAAAAAACTCTCCTACAGCAATAGAACTTACACCTGCCGACACGATGTTTTATTCTAAATCTACAACTCATTAATGCCCCCCCCTGTGTTAACTCATTAATGTCACTAATATTAACAAGTCATTAATGTCACTATGTTAACAAGTCATTAATCTCACTGCGTTAACAACACAACAATGTCAATCTGTTAACAACTCAGCCATGTCACTGTATTGACAACTCATTAATGTCACTGTATTGACAACTCATTAATGTCACTGTGCTGACAACTCATTAATGTCAATGTGTTAAAAAAAGGAGGGGAGAAAAGGACGCAAATGTCACCTCTTTACATCTCCTACCTTCACATCCCACCTCCATTAAAAATGCCCCAATCCCCTTTCCCATCCTTTCCCTTTTCTAGAAAGGTAGAATTTTAAAATTTCTCAACCCCCCCAAAAAAATTTTTTTAAAGTAATAAAAATTTATCTCTCTCAAGACTATAAAGTTCATCGATTGTCAATGGTACTTTGTCACTGGGACACGATCAGCGGTCTTTATCTCCACACTCCCCCCCCCCCACCTCCCTTTACACCCCCTCCCCACCACACACGCACCAGACTAACATCAAAAAAGTTCCCCCTTCTTCTCCAGACTAATAAAACATCAAATTTCTCATAATTTAATTCTGATGGCGGTCTTGATCAAACAGAAATGACCGGAGAACAAAATTTAATGAAGATATAAAGGGCAGTAACAGTGATAATATAAAGATGTCTGGGAATTTGCAATGAGTTGTTTATCCTTTGTGCGAAAGCCCCCCCTCTCTCTCTCTTTCTCTATGTGTGTGTGTGTGTGTCTATCTGTCTGTCTGTCTGTCTGTCTTTGTGTGTCTGTGTCTCTCTCCCTGCCTATCTGTCTGTCTGTTTGTCTGTCTGTCTGTCTGTCTGTCTCTCTTTCTCTTTCTCTCTCTCTCTCTCTCTCTCTCTCTCTCTCTCTCTCTCTCTCTCTCTCTCTCTCTCTCTCTCTTTCGGGATTAGACATGAAATGAAGGACTGTACAATTTCACATTCTAGGTGAACGTATACAAAAATACAAATGTGTACATACATTTCATAGCAGTTGCCATCATTGCTCGCATCATCACTGAAAAGATAACAAACCAAATGAAGTATTTAATACAAAACTGTATTTCGGGGGCAGCAGGGTGAACTATCAAAACGTAGCCAACGGTTAAGCGAGTTATTTTCTTCTTTCTGGCAAGGCGGTTGCTGCCGTGACAAAGGCCGTGGGTTCGATCCCAGACTTGGTCATTTGTCTTTCTTCTTGCTTTCACCTCCGCTTCGCTTTTTTGAGCAAGGTCTAGGCACTACAACTTTAATTCACCTCATACTATCTCTGAATCGTTATCTTAGTGCTCAGTCCCCCCCCCCTCTCTCTCTCTCTCTCTCTCTCTCTCTCTCTCCACCCCCCCCCCCCCAGGCATCTGCCTTACTTCTACTAGTAAGCGGTGCTATATAAACATTTAGCTTAGCAAATGAAATGAAACACTTGTTCCAATTTGCACAAGTGCCCCAAATAGGCAAATTCGGCGCTGCATTGTGGTGACGACGTGCCTGCTCCTGTTGTAATTGGATGCAATGACACAAAGGCAAATTTCCCAAATGGGATTAAAGCAGTACACAAATACAAATACAAATACAAATACAAATACAAATACAAATACAAATACAAATACAAATACAAATACAAATACAAACACAAACACAAATACAAATACAAATACAAATACAAATACAAATACAAATACAAATACAAATACAAATACAAATACAAATTCTTCAGTGAACTCAACATCGAAAAAATGAATGTGTGGATCTGAGGAAATCGGGCTTGAGAGTGAAAGATCAATTTCCTGGGAAAATCCCCCAAAAGGGGAAAAAGGTTTCGGAAACTGTGGTTTCTATGGTTTATAAAATGATTATCAATTTTTCTCCATTCAGTTAAAATATTTTGCTTGGAATCATCTTAGAAATATTTTTTTTTTCATTTTTTTAAAAGGTATAAAAATTTCATCTTCTCCCCGGTTTCGTCAGATTCACCCACAGATCTTCTGTTCTCCTCAAGTAAGAATGGCCGTAGGTGACTTAATTAAATTGTGACAGCGACTCGTTAAGACAGCAGTACTCATAATCATTCTCCCTAACGCAGCCTTTTTTTTTTTTTGCACAACTGAGAAATTCCACTTTTAACGTGTACGGCTATTATTATTATGACAAGGAGTTAGAATAAATCAGAACTGTGAAACAAAATTGATAAGTGCCACAACGCATTTCACACAGGTAGGCTATCAAAGTGTGGATCTGTTATACCTCTTCCACAAACTAAAAGATCTCCAGTGTTTCAGAAAATGGAGATAGAACAGGCAAGAACAAAGGTCGGGGAATTAACGCTGCAGTCATAGACGTTTAGTCTCAGTAATGTCAAAACAAAAAACAAAAAGGGAGGGAGGGAGGGAGGGAGGGGGGGAGGGAGGGAGGGAGGGAGGGAGGGAGGGGGGGGTGGTGGAATTACCAAGACATACTTACTTTCTTCTCTCTGCTCAGCCATTTTCTCTGGGTCGGGTGGTGGCCCACCGCGGCCCCCCATGCCCCCGGCACCCCCAAGTCCTGCCTGTCCGGGGCCGCCCATGCCAAATGCTCCGCCAAAGACAGCCATCGGGTTCATGGTACCGATCAGCTGATCTGGGTAGAGGACGAGGAAGATTTACAGTAATCATATGGAATAGTCCAGAAAAGGGATTTCCAATTTGGAGTAAATTCGCTTAACCTAAAGCCAGGGCCTTCTTAAAATCATTATGGGCCCAGGGCAATGTGTCAGATCTTTTTCCCCGTTTCAAAACCCAATGTAAATTTGCATGCCTGAGCCCCCCTAAATCTTCGGGGCCCTGTGTACTGCCTAGTGTGTCCATGCGTTAAGACGGCTCTGCCTAAAATGTAAATTTGCTGATTCTTATTTCTTACACATTTTTTTCCTAATAATTCAAATACTAAAATAGTGAAATAACATTAATATTATCATACTACAATCAAAGATAATAGAAACGATAAGATAAGACAGCTAATGCTTTTAGCGTGCACAGATTTTGCACCATCATCTTGCGGCAAACGCGCGGAAGTCATGAAAAGTGCCGTGCAAAATAGGGAAAATATTGAATTTTGTTCACTGTTCAGTTATCGCTGCAGGCCTTGATTGACGTCGTTTATTGTGGAATTATAACCTCAATCGCTGTGGGAAAACTCTGGCTATTTTTTCTTTCTTTCTTGTTTTTTATTTTAGTGGCAGTAGCCAATTTTGCATCACAAATTTTCCATTTAATTATATCAAGCATTCTTTTCATACCATGCGCCATGGGCCCCGCCCCCAATCAGCACTAAAATTGTGTGCACGGTTTTTTCAGTGGTGGGTTAGATGGATGGATGGATGGATGGGTGGATGGATGGATGGATGGATGGATGGACAGAGAGAAGGATGGATGGACAGACAGGGGGATGGATGGACGGATAGATAGTCGTATAGACGGACGGATAAATGGATGGATGGCTAGATGGATGGACAGACAGAAGAATGGGTGGATGGAAAGATGGACAGACAGACAGACGGATAAATGGAAAGAGGGATGGATCAGTAGATGGACGGACGGACGGACGGACAGACGAATGGATGGATGGAAAGTAAACGTTATATCAGCAGCAAAAGAGACTAATCATCATAGTAAAAAATGACCACATAAACTGATTTGCCAAAGCACAAAAAAACTTACTGAGATCCCTGGGTGCGGCAGCTGGGTTAGAGGATCCCAAACCCATACTGGCTAACGCCATTAGATCTTGGGGTTCTGTGAGGGTCAGCAACAAATTGGTAAGGAAAAGATAAAGTCAAAAAAGACATAACAAAATAAAAATGTAGTGAATCACGAACTATCAAGCCCGCACATGAACAGTGATGTAACCAGAATGCCGTCGGTTCCAATCAACCAAATTTGGGCTAACTATTTATAAGTATCATTATAAAGGAAGAAAAGGCCTCCAATGTAATCATGAAAGGCGTTTTAACCACTGAGCCTGAAATTCTACAAAATATCGTATTACGCATAGAAAGACGTAAAGATGTACGTGGGCCTATTGTAAAAGGTCATGAAGTTCGTTATATTTTTAATACTTTCGTTGATTTTGAGCCACAACTGAGTTGAACAGAAGAATGTGTTCCGACATTCTGAGCCGGAGAGAAAAGACGCATTCAGGGGAAAGTTGGCAAAAATCAGCTAAACGCGTTAGCTGGCTCATTTTATTGCATGTAGTCTCTTGGGTATGACTGCTTGTTACCTTCATTAGTAAATCTGCTGCTAGAATAACCACACGTAACTGGTACTTTGAAGTAATACAAGAATATGTACTACAGTTTCTACTACTTTACTACTCACTGAATCCAGAAGTGCTGCCGAGGCCACCTGTGGAAGAGAGATACGCGATAAAGGTATAGAGTGTCAAAGTGAATACGAAGATTGTAGGTTTGGTTCTAGAGATTTTTACAGGAATTCATATCACTAACACACATACTTGTGGGGAGTGAGAGAGAGATAGGCACAGAGACAGACAGACAGACGATTGAACGATTGGGCGGATGATAGATGGTTGGATGGATGGATGATTGGATGAATGGATTGATGGGTAGGTAGATGGATGGATAGGATAGATGGATGGGTGGATGTACGGACAGTCGGACGCATGAACCGACGAACACTTAGATAGCTAGATAGGTAGATAAACAGATAGAGAGACAGACAGATAGACAGACAGATGAACAGACAGACAGACAGTCAGACAAATAGATAGATAGATAATTCTAGGTTGTCATACCGGGTAGCAAATTCTGAAGATGGCTTGGCAGCTCTGAAATACGAAATAATATCACAGTTGGACAAAAATTATCGACAGTTTTGATATCTCATGATTCTTCAGTGACGACAATACCATGAGGAGGCTGATAATGACAGTGCGTATCATTGTGACGGAAGTGTTGATGATGATAATACGATGGTGATGATGACAATGATGATCATTTCATTGTGGCGGCAAGGATGAAGATGCTGATGATGCTGCTGCTGATGATGGTGATGAGGAGGAGGAGATGACGATTACGATGGTAATAATTATGATGGTAATGATGGTCAAATGGTGATGTCGCGTAGGCTGATTATCATCATGATGGTGATGGTGACGATAGTGATGACGATGATGATCGTAATGATTTGATGACGACGATAGGAACCACTGACGATGACGACAGAGCAGATAATATTTTGATATGATGACGGTTTTAAGAAATGCTGTGTTCATAGGCAGTGTATTGAAATCGTTGTTTATTCATTGTTGCAAAATTAGAGTCTGGTCAAGATGACAGTGTAGATAGTATTTCTGATTACAGATATGGTAAAAAATACGATAAGGATGAAGATGAAGATGTTGGATAGAGGATAATGTTACTTACGGAATCCTCTTGATGCAGGATTTGCTACGGGCGTGGGTGTGGTGGTGGGTGGTGGGGTGGGCTTGGCTGTCCACAGGGGAATAAACACAGAGATGACCAAAGAAAAATATTTATAAGGGAAGCAATGTAAATCACCTTTGTTGCGTACGGGACATAATGATTCTGTTGGAGATTCACTCTTAAAACTCATGTATGCATTACGTACGGCTAGATATTTTTGATCTTGGAAGACTAGATAAAATGAGGTAAGATAAGATAGATGAGGTAAAATGGGATAAGATAAGATGTGATAAGACGAGATAAGCATCACAATAATTATTGTCCCATGAGATTAATTCTCTTTAACAGGGAGTTTAAGAATACATACATAGTATACAAATCTTACACATCATTACATAAACATATCACACCTCAGTAACTGGCTTATCACATGGAATGACATGGCAAAGGGACATTTGTAGTTAAAGATTCAAAATGTTTGGATGTTTTAATTATTATTATTATTATTAAACAATCACAGATATTGAAGGCTGACAAAATTTAATGGACTTACCCATCTGTGGGAACATCTGGGCCATCATGGCAGCCATCGGGTTATTATTGTTGTTGTTAGCTGTGGAACGAGAAGTCACAATAAGGTAAAGTAAGAAAAAGATGAAGGTAGTATATAATTAATTAACGTGAAGGGCATTTTTGGTGTATCCTTGTCGCCAAAGATCTAACCCCGGCTGTACTACTGGTTTTGTCTACAGAATCGACCGGTCCACGGTTTTTACGGAAAATGACCTATGAAAAAGTAGAACACGCTTTGCCTCTGTATACTTGTTCATTGCATCCGTTCCGCTCCATTTCTCACCGCTATTGAGCGAAAGAGTGGTTTATTTTGTCATACGACACTTTCCGTAAAAGCAGCGAAGCGGAGCGGATAGTGTAAAAAAGCCCAGTCAAGTCATTTGTGATACTGCAGTGAGCGATTGTAAGCATCATTCAGTCTAACGTACTGACGCATGACAAAATGTCTTTTTTTCCCGAAAACACAATTCCGAGAAAATCGCTATTAGTTTTGCGATCTATTACAGACATACACACACAAAAGTGGAACGAATTCTACGTTTCTTCAGGTGCAAATGCCAATGGCAGAAATCCTCCGAAAACAAAGTCGTCAAAATTCTACTTTTTTTAATGTACAGCAGTAAAATCAACAATGTTTTTAATACATTGTGAAATTTTATTGATGTGGCTATGAAAATCTGTGGACAATGTGGAAAAAGGTGTTTTGTCGAAAGAATTCACTCCTTTTTTAATAAACTGTGCAATGGCAGAACGCCTTATAAACGAAACAAAACAAGTAAAATACCAGTGTCGCTGGGTGTCCTGTGATAAAACCCCTTTAATCATTGTAAAACACAGTATATTCCCGAGTGTATACTCACCTTGTCCCATGTTTGGCGGGGTGGGCATGCCTTGCATACTTCGCATATCTACGGATGAGACATATTCAAATTGTAAGATGAATGGAAAATGAAGACGTGTAGTTCAAGATGGAATGTTGATAGAACTCCCTTCTTTAGGTGCGACTTGAAATCTTGAGCTAAGCACGCACTTATAACTTGCTGTCGTGCTGCACTCCTACACTACACAGTCAGAAACCTTACGACAATCCGACGAGATTTTCATAAGATTGGTAGGATTACTGTAAGGCCGAGTTCCTTATACCGAATCGACGTCGGTGCGATGTAGTAACCAGTGGATCCATGTAGGAACGGTATCATTCCTATGTGTTAACTGGACGACAATCCTTCGCCTCCGATTCCCATGGGACTTTGCTTGCTGGATACTTTCATGTTCCTATCGTCTCTGTGATTTGCCCATGTTTCGCATATGTGCGCATCTCCATTCATTCGTTTACATTATATGATTTAAAATACGACGTGTCTGCAACTTGCAATACAGTCACATGTGCACGCTTAACCTTCGACTCTCTTTCGGACCCGAATAGACATACATGCAAACAACACAGAAATACATCCGTGCGCACACACATAATTATAAAGAAGTATGCGTGCCACATTAAAATTCCTTTCGTAAGACACCATAATCAATGTAATGAGACTGAAAGATGAGTTTGAATTTGGGGAGGGATAGAAAGAGAGAGGGAGAGAAGGGGGGAATTGAGAAGGAGATACAAAGATAACAGTAAAGAGACGGAGAGCAAAAGAGGGAGACATTGAAAGTTTGTTTGAATTCTGAGACAGCACGTCCACACTGCACTAACAAAACGCAAAGTGACAGAACCACAGAACTATAGGACAGAAGAAGGCCCTACTAGAAGCGTTCACCACAGACTAATAAATTAACCAGACTGGAAACACCAACTTCGGGCTGTGTCGTTTTTTACGGAATTTCCCGAGCGGCGGTCGTATAACCAACATGGCCGCCGCTCGGGACATTCCGATTCTAGTTCTATCTGCAGTAGACATTTCTTTTTATTTGTCAAGATTGGTGGTACATGTATTAATTTCTTGGTGCGGAACCAAACTTCCGCGTTCAGTAGGCGCGTCAAAATGGTGTCATTCAACATTGTAGCTATGCTGAAGCGTCGGTCGTAAACGTAAACCTAATGTGGCGGATGGTTCATGACCTTTCGCTGTTTTGTGACCTCACACAATGGGAGCATCCAGTCTGGGTATTTTATTAGCCTGTGGCGCTCACCGACCACCCGCGATGAAATCAGAAGTTTGAATTTGGAGAAAGCACGGCCACACGATAACCGTCGCATTGTGCCAAGGAAACGTTGAATGATTCACAGAATAGAACAGAACAATAGGTCAGAAAGAGACCCCACAGAGGCGCCCACCACCCACCCGCAGACTGAGATTAAATTAATCATCTCTACTATATATATTTGTGGACTTCAGATTTTTCGTTGCAAAAGGCTTCTGAACCACTCAACACTCAGACTTCAAATTTTATATGGTGCATCAGAATGGATGTAAGAGTGCACAGTTTTTAATAGAAGTCTCAAATCGGTGTAGTTTTTTTATTGGAAATTTATTGTTTCGCCATGATTTAGATCTATTTCGAGCCATGGTTCGCCATTTTAAGGTTTCGTTATCACTTCCTGCGATGTGTTCACTATCAAACACACTAACCCGTGCGCAAATTATTCTATTGTACGGGATGCGCACGGTGACAAGTCACAAAGGCAGAGCAGTAAGACTTATTTAAAAACAAACAGTAATAACCACCCAGAACTGAAACCAATAATTATTCAAACGGATTTATCCCGGGCAGGGCCAGGGACGTCAGCTAGTCAGAAAATAATTTGCAACTCACTCTTTAGAAATGCAGCCATCATAGGATCTGAAAAAGAGAAATGCCCCCATAATCAGCAAAAAAAAACACACACACAAAAACATTTTAAGCTGTGTTTTCATGAGTTTTCGGAAACGGAAACAAAACTGTCAAAAACCCTTAATGTAATGAAATAGAAAGAATGTTTTCGTGTGTACGGAAATGCCATTTCCGTACACTTCGAAACGCTCTTTCTTTTTACTGCATGATGGATGTTTCCATTTCGTTTGCCGATTCCTTTTCCGTACACATGAAAACACGGCTGCAGACATAATGTCTAGTTATGAAGATAATAAAATCAGCAATATTTCCATGAGTGTAACATGCTTCAAAATTAGATACAATTATATGAAAAATTCTTTGGATTAAAGCATCAAGAGCAACTTTTAATACTAATCTGTCATATGAAAAATAATATGGTTTAAATATCAGTAATCAGAAAGTGATATTAACATAAAACTAACGCTATTCGCACTAATGCAAACGTGTACTGAAAAATGTGTCTAAATTATATTTATTTTATTCTTAAGAGGTGTATAAAATACCGAAAGAAACATATTAAACACCGCTTTTTCAATTGATGGAATGCAACCACGTCGGTTTCTGACCATTGTCACATGTTTTAGGATGTCCTTTGTATTGGTGAATTGAATATCAGGGGTAGCATGACTGTGAAGGGCTTACAGCTTGTATAGTGAGATGAAGTGGTGTAATATAAATGTTATTTATTATTATTATTATTATTAGTGATAATATTGATATTATTATTATTATTATTGTTATTATTGTTATACGGCCACAATACATATTCAGAGTTCTGACAAGGAAATAATATTATGTTACTGTAGATGTAAAAAAAAAAAAAATTGGTGATGAATAGGTAGAAGGTGGTTGGTAAGATAATGGTAGTGATGATGGTGATGATGATGATGCTGAGCTGGTCATTAACTGAGTCCCTCCTAGTGATGTCCTAAGATGACCACAGCTCTCATTCTGAACCCATTCTGAAAGTCAAGGATCAGTACTCAGGCTATGAGAAAATATTGTGAGATATCTATAGAAACATGCCAAATTACTGGAAATTTTAAAAACAAAACATTTTGTGTGTGTGTAATTTGTATATGCCACGTGAAATTATTACTTTTTCGTACGAACCGCTGACAGCGGCTTTTATTTCTCCCAGTGAGGGTTTTTTCTTTGTTTGTTTTTTTGTTTACTTGTGTGTTTGTTTGTTTGTTTGTTGTTTTTGTGTTCCATGGGCATGACAAAGACAAAATTGAATTCCAGAAAGCAATAACTGGCCGAATAAGAAAGACCTGTACTAGTATTATATTTATGTGGTAGGCATTCCTACGGACAAACACAGAACAACGGGAGTTAAGAGTATACTTGATATTGTGACAGAAGGTCGTGGACGCAAATGTGATTTTGGATAAAGTGTTTCAGACTCTAACTTGTGAAATATCACAGGAAATCAGTGTTTCAATGTATGTTTAGATATTATCACAGGACGGTGTCTTAATGATATTATAGTATGTGGAAAATTTCCATTTTGAATCACATCCTTCACAATGTAGCGAATGTGATGCTGGACAAAAACTGTGCATCAGAGACATCCTGACATAGTCATATATCTAGGGCTGGTAATCAGAATGTTGTATGTCCAAAATGGTCAAATTGAGGGAAGCGAGTTTGTAATTTGGAACTTTACTGAAAATTCAAATAACTGCAATAACTTCAAAACGGTCACATGCATAGTTTTATTGGGTGATGAAATAGTCACACATCTTGTGTCTTGGATATCTACAGGCATTGAAGGGCAATGAATAAAATTGGACATAACACATTCTGGTCGATTACCCTCGACATACATGATAACATGGGAGTTGTGTTTCACTTACGCAGGTACTGTTTTAGTGAAGAGAATTTGTACACTCACAAATATGACAATGAGGAATTATGATCAACCAATAACCTCTAAGTTTCCATAGAAATCATCTCTGGCTGATAAATCTTTTCAAACTGGGTCTTTGCCACATAATTAACTGTTTGAGAAACCACGTCACAAATTTGAAAGTAGTATGTCTTAATGAAAAAGTGATGAGGCATTGTTAAGCATCGCAGACAGTGAAATTAAGCTACCTATTTCATTTCTTGACGAGAAAAAAAAAAAGCATGCAAATCGTGAGGCCACAGTCAAGCACAAGGAGGCATCACTCCTGTGTTATATATTAATAAATAGAAGGGAATGAGGAAAAGAAGGTTAATCGATGGGGCTATGAGGCTGGGCTATGATACTTTGTAGCAATACTGAGTCTTTTTTACTATAACTGTAATCGACGCCAATTTCTCGGAAACTGTCTTTTGAATTTGTTTGAAACTATGCAGAGGTTCATGTTTCATGCTAGACCTAATAGATCAGATTTTTTATTTGTTAGACTGTAGCCTGAATTGAGGTGTTGTTTGTTTATTTTGATCCGAGCAAGTCCCTGGGAATGTCGCTGTCTCTCTTCTGCTTTTCAGTATTATTGCCCTCTTTCTCTCTGTATCTCTCTTTGTCTCTCTCACTCTCTCTCTCTCACTCTCTCTCTCTCACTCTCTCTCTCTCTCTCCCGATCTATCTTATCTATGTATCACTCTATCTATCTATGTATCTGTCTGTCTATGTATCTATCTATCTATCTATCTATCTATCTATCTATCTATCTATCTATCTATCTATCTATCTATCTATCTATCTATCTATCTATCTATCTATCTATCTTTTTCCCCTATCTTTTTCTTTTTCAATTCGCTTTCTCTCTCTCCCTTTCTCTCTCTCTCTCTATCTCTCTCTCTCTCTCTCTCTCTCCCATCCCCCCCCCCCGCCTCTCTCTCTCTCTCTTTCTATGCCTCTCTTTTCAATTGTTTCATGTTCTCGCATAAGAAGATAAAGAAGGTGACCAATTTCTTTGTTTCAGAAACCGCTTTGCAACAATACGCAATGAAAAAACCATAGCTATAGCATAGAGCAGAATCTACACTCACTTTTATTTTTTTTTAATTATTCACTCCATCCATCTGTTTCGTTTTCTAAGAATTTCCATAAAACAAAAGAAAAGAAAATGCTTAAAGCTGTTTATATCAGAAACCATTTGGCTGCAACATGAAAATTATAAAAACAATTAAAAGAGTGAAGGTTATGGTACAGAGAAGAATCTGCACTCACTTTCTGAAGCCGCCTGCATGGACTCTGGGACATTTATACCCATGTTACTGAGTTGCTCTAGGGCCACTGGAAGTAGGGCAAGAGGTTAAAAGGTTAAAATATGAGACAAAGGTGAGAGGTCAGGGTCAGGCCAAGGTGAGAACAACTGTAGTGCAGGACATAGGATCTGGTTGTATTCGAATTGTCACTAGTGACACATCCGAATCTTCATTTCTGAAACACTGTCTTTGCTCAGCAAAGTGATAGATTTGATATGAATACAAAAATTTTGTGACCCATCTGGTAGGATGGATGATTAAGTCGATATGGTCATAAAACAAAGCCGTGTTTAAGTCATTTATGCATTTTTTAAGTTGTTTATAAAAAAACAACGCTTTTTTCGTAGATATGGAACCAGAAGAGAAACTAAGAAATCATAATCAAGCAAAACCTTAGTTTCCACATTCATTACTGTTGGCTTATGAAAGGCCGATTCCCTCGCTAGGCATCAGCGACTTAATGACTGTTTTGAGGAACGGAGTCCCATAGGGTTGATTTTTTCAGGCCTGATATTATAACGAGATTGCATTGTCTTCTTTTATTCTCCATTATAGTTAAGGGAAGCGCATATCCGTACCACATGTTGTGCACACAATTCGATGACGTAGAACACACAATGTGAATGAATCTTCTTCATTCATAGAAGAGCGCTTACATTTTAGACCAATCAGGTAGAGCTACCCCAGCCCACAACATGTTGTAGTGCATACAACATGTTGTACGGATATGCACTTCGTATAGTTAAAAAGTTACTCTGGAAAAAAAAGGCCAGTTGTGGGAATATGGCTGGTAGTAAAAGGAATGATGAACATGGGCTACCAAAAAAAAGGGTGGGGGGGGGGGATTATAGAGGAGAGGTGGAAGGAACGTCAGGTGGGTGGGTGGGTGGGTGGGGAGGGGGGGGGGGTGAATGTGTAGCTTGTAGTAAAAAGCATGATGAACATATGAAAAACAGGAGTGGACTGGGGACTATTATAAAGGCGAGGTGGAAGAAGCGCTAGGAGGGCGGTGGGAAGGGGAGAGTGGGTGGTATTGCCATGGTATGAGTGTTGGAAGAAGAGGGTGGATGAAAGGAGTATAGGAGGAGGACACGAGGAATATGAGAGGAGGATGGGAAGAGGAGCTTGGAAGGAGGACGACGGGATAGGGGTGGTTGGGTGGAGTGGGAGAGGAGGCGAGGAAAAGGATGGCAGGATGAAATTAGTGCGGAGGGGTGGGAGGAGGGTGGAGAGAGGGTGGAAGGAGGATGGGAGGAGTATGGAAGAGGATGGGAGGAGTATGGAAGAGGATGGGAGGAAGGTGGAAGAGGATGGGAGGAAGGTGGAAGAGGATGGGGGGAGTATGGAAGAGGATGGGAGGAAGGTGGAAGAGGATGGGGGGAGTATGGAAGAGGATGGGAGGAAGGTGGAAGAGGATGGGAGGAAGGTGGAAGAGGATGGGAGGAAGGTGGAAGAGGATGGGAGGAAGGTGGAAGAGGATGGGAGGAAGGTGGAAGAGGATGGGAGGAAGGTGGAAGAGGATGGGAGGAAGGTGGAAGAGGATGGGAGGAAGGTGGAAGAGGATGGGAGGAAGGTGGAAGAGGATGGGAGGAAGGTGGAAGAGGATGGGAGGAAGGTGGAAGAGGATGGGAGGATGGTAGAAGGAGGGTAGGAGAGAAATGAAACTGGGGAGAACTTACTGCTGGCGCCAAGAGGGCCAGGCTGAGCATTTGTTGATGAAGATGGTGACGAGGAGGAAGAAGAAGAAGATGATGATGATGATGGCTGAGACAAGAGTGATGATCTCAGGGACGCCAATGCCTGCATCATCTGAGGGTTGTCTTTCACGAAGAGAGAGAGAGAGAGAGAGAAAGTATGTCAATATTAAAGTGGGGAAGAATGGGGGAACTTTACACATCAAAATCCCCTAACTCGAAGGGTAGCCACGCAAAGGCCACCGAATTCGGTCACCGAGCCACTAGACGCTTTAGGTGAGAAGAATTGCACTATATAATTTCAACAACTGCACATAGAGCCCACCTAGATTCGGTCCGTTTATGTAGTGCAATTCTTCTCACCTAAAGCGCCTAGTGGCTCGGTGAGCGAATTCGGTGGCCTTTTGTGGCTACCCTAAGCCTCCTCTCCCACCCCAACCCCCACTCCCCGAAACAAAAAGGTTTCCCTTCCCAAATCTCGTGTTTTGCAGTTCGAAAGTGTCGGGGAATGCGGTCATTCACTGAAAGACGGGGGGGGGGGGGGGGGGGGGGAACAAAAATACCAAAAAATGCGAAACTGAGAAAAAAGGATTTTTTATAATAATTTGAAAGTACACAAACTTCCCATTTCCTGAGTGATTTTTTTAAGACCCTGTGACCTCGGCTCTTGTTTCTAATTTCGGTTCTGGCGATGAACATAGATAATACGAAAAGCAGTTTCTAAGAAAATTTATACAACATTCATGTAAAAATGATGAAAACCAAGCAAAAGAAACATTAGTGTGTTTCACCATCAATAGTATATTAATAAGATATTATATCTGTAAAAAATTCTGTTTACGATTTATTTCACAGAAACTTTGCATTGAATTCAGCAGTGTCTTACAGAAATCGTTATTCATCGTTGATTCCAAGTAAGAGTTCATATTGATTATTTAGCAGTTGTTAGAGGGTACCATACCAAGTCTGGGCGTCACAGTCAGATGCTGCCAACAAACTATACACCCAAGAAATAATGGCAGAAGCTGTCTGTGTCTGACCGGGCTTAGTGTGATACGGTTTTCCCGGATTTACTTAGAAAACATAGGAAATTATGGGGTGCACTTCTTGTCTGGCAGCAGCTGATTGTGTATGACAGAGCTTAGTATGAGGTTTTTTTTCTCAAATTTACTAAGAACATATAGGACATTATGGTGTGTTCTTCTTGAGTTAAACTAAAAATTATGACGTCACGATCTAACTGATCAGCCCATAAAAATTGGCTAGTGCCCGCTAGTTTAATTATTGTAATGTATGGTAATAAGGTCTTAAGTAAACTTTCCTATTTTTTCTTTTCCTGACGATGAACAGACAGGGTTAAAAAAATGAGATTATAAATTGTTTGCTCAAAATCCGACTTACTTTGTATATCTGCTGTGTTTGTGGCAGGGGTGGGTGAGAGTGGTGGTGTAGGTGACGGTAGAGTTGAGGAAGGTGATGATGGAGATGGTGGTGGTGGTGGTGGTGGTGGTGACGAAAGGGACGATCTCAACGATAACAAGGCATGCAGCATCTGCGGCCCATCTTCAGGAGAAAGAGGAAGAGAAAAAAATAGAGACAAAGAAATAAAAGAAAGAAAAAGAAATTTTAATCTAAATCCGAACTGGCATGTCAATGTTCAGTGATAATCTAGGTAGCGATTACTCAGTGGTTATGTAATAGATGAAACAGATCAAGGCTGATGTAGACCCTAGACTGGTAGGTCGCCGACAATAAACTTTGCTTCACATCAACACAAGAGGCACTGGAGGGGACACGGTGGTCTAGAGGCAAGGTGCTCGCCTCTCATGCGGAAGGTACAGGGTTCGAATCCCGGTCAGTGCACTCATGTTGGAATTCTGGGATTTTTCTCATATTTTCCTGTCCCTGATCCTACGATAGGTAGGATCGAGCACCAAGTCTTCTCGGATAAGGACGAAAAATTCGGAGTGATCGTGTGCACATTGCGCACGTTAAAGATACCTTGGCAGTTGGAAATCGTGAAGAGCAGGGAGTACCGAAGGAAAAATTCTAAAAAACTAATCCTTACCACGACAAGAAAAATGAAACAAGAAAAAGTGAGTTTTAAGTGCCAATGGCAGCGGACCTCCTAAAATAAAGACCTGAACACAATAGGAACTGCCCGTTGTATCCCGCTGGCTCGCGGTGTAGGCAATGGCTTTGGTGTTAGCGTGAAGCAAAAATTTATGGACGGCGAGTTACCAGTCTGGCGCCTGCACCAGCCTTGTTCTGTTTCACTCGTTCTCCCTCTATTGGAGTATCTGCGTACAACATAATAATTGAGGGGGTTAGTTCAATGCTGTACCTAACTCCACTCAATAGGAAAATAGACTTACTGGGTTTCACTCAATACGGGGATATACACAATCGTGGAAATTTTGAAGACAGTAATTATTGGCGTCACCTCTGGTTAGATGCATTGCATCTCCATGCGACAGAGTGCCTAAGTCCACCAGTTTTTGCCGTTTTTCTCAAAACTACATTATTGTGACTTGGGCATGGTATTGAACTAACCCCCTCAACTGAGCATCAATCTTTGGGGTGTTTTTTTTTATTGCTTTTGTTTGTTTTGTTATTAGGCAAACATCCTTCACCTCAGATTCTGAGAACACGCAATTTTCGCGTTGCTAATATAAAAATGAATTATATTATTCACGGATAATTCTTAATTTCTTTGGATATTTTGTTTTAGTGTTCAATTCGTCACGCTCATAAGCATATTTTTGCTAAGCTAACTCAGGTGGTTTTGGTGCTGTAGAACTATGTAGGGTTAGAGTAGTCACAACCAACAACAATATTGGCAGAGTTAATACCTAATGTGTGCTAGTAGCCGATGGATCGGTTCTTCCGCTGGTCACGTTTATGCCAATCACCGATGTGCCGGTGCACAAGAATGCTGGGCTATTTTGTTTCGGGCAGAAAGAAAGTTGACTTTCTATTCTAAAATGTTTCTGTTTTTAGTTTTCGTTCATGTCCCCCACTGTTTTCTTCCTGTATCGGCAAACGTGGAAAAATTTAATGGCACACAAAGAGTTAATATTTGTGTTATCGCGTTCTTTGCTGGCGGGACGGGGGGAGATTCGTTGACAGAAATGCTCTTAGCTCCGAGGATAAAGGTATTTTGTATCTTATCACACTGACTTTGAGTTTGAGTTTTGAGTTTAGAAAAAGTACGTGGACAAGATAACGGTCTCACATTGTGCTTGAAAGAAACAAGATGATAGACAGACTATAGCAGAATGATAGGACAGAAGGATACCGAGACAGAAGTGCCCACCAACCATCCGCTTATCACACCAAAAAGAGACGGTATCCAACGAATAGTGAGTACCCGGTACATAATATGTGAGTGTGCATGAGAAAACCCACAATATTATGTCGGCAGAGCGGATTTTGAGAAAAACGGCTTTGAAGTGAAAATATGGGTCCGACACAAACTTCCAACTTGGCTGTTGTTTAGGGGACCGTGGCATGTTACAGGGTAAACTGTAGATGAGCAGTGAACACTAATCACTATGATCTCTATAACGGCTTAGTTATTCGACTAAGGTCTCCTAACAGCAATCACTCCAATAATTATTACTTGGTCAATTAGCTTGTAGGGTTAAATGCCGTTTTCTCAAAATCTTGTTTTAGGGGGGTCACTGACTTCAATTTATCAGAAATGTCTTGTCTTTTATTATATGTACAGAACTCAAAATGTCATGTTGCCGATTTATTGTCGATTTTCTTATGCACACTCACATTTGCACAGGACAAGGCTTGGACGGGAACCTCTGTGTTCTGCGAGTGATAATAAATATGTGACGCAGTTTCTCAAACAGGTACCAAACCAGGCCTGTACAGGAAAAAGGGACACTTTTACCAGCCAATGATGATTTCTGTCGTAACTGAGGTTTGCTTGATTTTAACTTCTCAGTATCGCTTCTATGCGTGTACTTTCTACAGACAAAAAAACAAAGGCGTGTATGAGGAAGTCATAAGGCATAGTGAGTCAAGTCTGTTTGTGTCTGTTTTGACACAGACTTTCAACTTTCTAAGAAATCAACTAGCAAGACAGAGTTTTTAATCTCATTAGTGAGAAGTCCACGAAACTAAGACAGAATTGATTCAGTGTGCTGTAGACCTTTAGCAGGACTCTGTTTTGACCCAATCCGACTGAATCTGGTCAAATGGGTCACAAATTAATGTTGGTGGATTTGGCCAAAAACGGGCTGAAGATGATTTTGTTTTATACCTCTTTATAAAGTCAAAATAGAATATTTCTGAGATCATTTCAAGCAATATAAAAAAAAAAAAAGGCTAATCTTTCATAATGAAAACTGTCAGCACTTCTCATGTTTCCATATAAAAAATGTTCCCCTTTGAAGAATTTGGTCTTTCTTCTTGAGCCCGGTGTGGTCAGATCCACCAACACATAACAACACCAGATGTTCTTAATTTGATTGGGGGCCCCTCCTTGGTTTCCGCCTCCGTTTCCAAACATAGAACTCAAGGCTGCCATGTTGTTGGGGACATTCACTGGAGAAGGGAATTACATGAGATGCGCATTATTAGAATATTTACAAATGTTGCCTTTCTCAGGGGCGTATCATATCACGACATTAGTTCCTGTGTGTACTATCTTCATTTTCTGAAAACCTAGAGATCTTTTAATATGTAGAAAAGATATAACAACTGAATGCTCTAACATGTGTTTAAAATGCGTTGTGGCCTTTATCAAGCTGTTTCACAGTTCCGATTTATTCGAACTCATTGCGATAATTCTAAGGTCGCAAACATTTAACGTCCAATGTCTCAGTTGTGCAAAAGGTGGAGTTAGAACAAACAAGAGCTAGGGTCGCTATATTGAGGTCATATAGACATTACAATTATCATAATTGTTGGAAGTGTTGATGGGATAAGGAGGAAAACAGAGAGAATGCAGTGGGAAGAATTGGTTAGCATTCCGGGGGGGGGGGGAGTGGGGGTGAGCAGGGGGTACTTGATTAATGTTAGAATTGGTGGGATCAAGCTATAAAGTTAGGAATCCTTGAGAGAGCGGTTCGAGAAAGAGAAGGGAAAGGGAAAGGGGGAGAGACAAGGAGGGGGGGGGGGGCAGGGGAGAGAGAAAGGGAGAGTTTGAGTTTGAGTTTGAGTTTGGGTTTTTACAGCACTTCAGCACGATAACGGCCGCTTTGAGCCTTTCACGGTCTATTTGAGTACTTTATTAATTATGTTTGGTATTGTCAGAGCTTTACCAATTTAGATTTCACAAAAAAGAATTAAATAGTTACGACTAAATTTGTGAGTGTACCTGAGTAAACCCACATAAAGTCGGCAGAGCTGATTTTGAGAAAAACGGCTTTGAAGTGAAAATATGGGTCCGACACAAACTTCCAACTTGACTGTTGTTTAGGGGACCGTGGCATGTTACAGGGCAAACTGTAGACGAGCAGTGACCATTACTCACTATGATGTCTATAACGGCTTTGTAATTAGACTATTATCTCCTAACAAGATCCAAAAACTTCCGACTTGGTTGTTTCTAGGGGACCGTGGCATGTTACAGGAAAAACTGTAGATGAGCCGTGAACACTACTCACTATGATCTCTATAACGGCTTAGTTATTAGACTAAGGTCTCCTAACAGCAATCACTCCAATAATTATTACTTGGTCAATTAGCTTTTGCCACTTATAGGATTAAATGCCGTTTTCTTAAAATCTTGTTTTAGGGGGGGGGGGGGTGACTGACTTCAATTTATCAGAAATGTCTTGTATTTTATTATATGTACAGGGCTCAAAATGTCATGTTGCCGACTTATTGTGGGTTTTCTCATGCACAGACACATTTTATTACAGTGGTAAAATCTTGAAACTTGTTTTGTATGGATCATATTGCGAGCGTGCCACTGCGCAATTTTTGTCTCCATCTGCTTCGATCACTTGCAAGGTTCTCCCATTCATTGGGGTCGATGTTGAATGCTTTCATCGTGACCTTGCAAGTGTCTTTGAATCGCAGATGTGGCCTACCTCTGGGTCGGTTGCCAGTAGCAAGTTCCCCGTAGAGAATTTGTCTGGGGATGCGATCATTTTCCATACGGTGGAGATGTCCAAGCCACCGCAGTCTTTTTTTGCCTAGGAGAGCCTGAGTTGATGGAATGTTGGCTCGGCTCAGAACTTCGATATTTGAGATCCTGTCTTGCCACTTGATCTTGAGAATTTTGCGTAGGCAGCGCAGGTGGAAGGAGTTGAGGGATCTTTCATGTTTGGAGTAGGTGGTCCATGTCTCTGAGCCATACAGCAGGGTGCTTAGGACGCAAGTTTGGTACACGAGTACCTTTGTTTTGATGGTCAGCTTGCTATTTTTCCACACCCTTTTTGAGAGTTTGCCAAAAGCTGTGGCCGCCTTTCCTATTCTGGCATTTATTTCAGTTGTTATGTCTGTGCTACCA
This sequence comes from Onchidella celtica, assembly GCA_963931925.1. Taxonomy (NCBI): domain Eukaryota; kingdom Metazoa; phylum Mollusca; class Gastropoda; order Systellommatophora; family Onchidiidae; genus Onchidella; species Onchidella celtica. Next base: position 23,869,646 of record OZ007584.1, read on the forward strand.
CTGATGGTTGAGCCTAGGTAGCAGAATTTTCCCACTTGCTCCAGAGGAGAGCCATTCAGCATGATTGGGTTGGAGTTTCTCAAGCCTTGTGTCAAAACTACAGTTTTTGAGACACTGATCTTTAGCATGAATTTGTCACAGGCTTTGGCAAGGCTATTGATGAGAGCCTGGAGCGTGGTTTCATCGTGGGCCACGATTGCAGCATCATCTGCGAAGAGGAGCTCTTGTAACATAATATGCTCTGTACGAGATTTTGCTTTTAGTCTGGCAACATTAAAAATGGAGCCGTCCACTCTGGTGTTAATAAGTACTCCACCTGAACATTGACCAAAGGCATTCTTGAGTAGGGCTGCAAAATATATACCAAATAAGGTAGGAGCAAGAACACATCCCTGCTTCACACCGCTGTTTACAGCAAATGAATTGGATGTGCAGCCCTCAAAGTTGACACATGCCCTCATGTCAGTGTGGAAGGATGCAATAAGTTTTAGCAATGTTGGTGGACAGCCTATGGATTTAAGGACTGCATACAGGCCAGATCGGCTTACGGTGTCGAAAGCCTTTGTTAGGTCCACAAAGCATGTTATAAGCGGCCTGTTTTGTTCTTTACATTTTTCTTGGATTTGCCGAAGTGCAAATATCATGTCAATAGTTGATCGTTTGCTTCGAAAGCCACATTGTGTTTCTGGTAAGACTTTTTCCGCCAGTTGTTGAAGGCGGCAGAGGATGAAGCGAGCAAAAGCCTTTCCAGTAATGCTGAGGAGGGATATGCCTCGATAGTTGTTGCAGTCGCCTTTGTCTCCTTTGTTCTTGTAAAGTGTGACAATTTTGGCGTCTCTCATATCATGTGGTATCACGCCTTCTTTCCAACACTGCAGTAACAGATTATACAGGTGTGGTAATAGTGGGCCTTTTAGGTCTTTTAATACCTCTGCAGGAATGTTGTTACTTCCTGTGGCTTTTCCAGCAGACAGGTGGTCGATTGCATTGGAAAACTCGACTAAGGAAGGTTCAGCGTCAAGTTCGGCCATTATTGGCAGTTTTTGGAGGTGTTCCTCAAAATCTGGTGGAATATTTTTCTCAGTTGAATACAACAGAGAGTAATGCTCTACCCACCTATTCAGTTGTTCATTTTTATCTGTGATGGGTTCACCATTTACAGACTTAAGTGGGGCGCTTTTGGTGATGATTGGCCCAAGGGCTACTTTCATCTGACTAAAGGCGGTTTTCATATCTCCCTTTTCATTTGCCTCTTGTATGCTGTTACACAAGTCTGTCCAGTATTTGTTGGCGCAACGTCTTACCTCCAGCTGAAGTTTAGCTTTTGCATTTTTCAAACAAGTTTTTGTACTCTGATTGCAATTTTTGTTATACTCATTGAAAGCAGATTTTTTTTGCTCAATGAGAGGTAGGAGAATTTCGCTGTTCTGGGCTACCCAGTCGTTGTTTGAAACTTTATGCTGTCCAAAAGACTTGATGGCACAGTCATGAATTTTTGAACTGAGAGTGTTCCATGTTTCATCTACCGAGTCACATTGGGTGACATTATCCATGCTTTCAGCAAATAACTTTTCAAATGACTTTCTATTTGATTCATCTCTGATTGCTGTTACATTGATCTTAGGGATTGAAGGGGCTTTTGATCTGTATATTTTCTTGGCCGAAATTTTGATTTTGCTGACTACCAGTGCATGGTCGGTGTCACAGTCAGCACTGTGGAGGGAACGAGTTATTTTTATACAGCCCAAACTCTTCCTCCTTGAGAGAATAAGATCTAATTGATGCCAATGGCCAGACCTGGGATGGCGCCATGATGTTCTTTGGCATCTCTTAAGGTCAAAGTACGTGTTTGTAACACATAATGAGTTTACGGAGCATAGCTCCAGAAGGCGCTGCCCGTTTTCGTTGATGTTGCCAATGCCGAAGTGCCCAATGCACTTTGGCCATGCGGAGTGATCTGCTCCCACTCGAGCGTTAAAGTCACCCAGAATTAGCAGGCCTTCGGTGAGAGGGATGTTGTGGAGAGTCCTCTGCAATGCCTCGTAGAAAATGTCTTTGGTTTCGTCAGAGGAGGTAAGTGTTGGGGCATAGACACAGATAATGTTGGTAAAACCAGACCGGGTGTTCAGTCTGAGTGTCATGATGCGTTCTGACACTCCAATTGGAGTTGCGATCGAATTGATAAGGGAGTTTTTTTACGGCGAAGCCCACGCCGTGGATTCTCGGCTGTTCGCTGCTAAGGCCCTGCCAGAAGAAGGTGTAGTTTTCTTCTTTGACTCACCCGGAGTCGGGAAGTCGAGTTTCTTGAAGGGCAGCGATGTCGATGTTTAGTAGCTGAAGTTCTCGATCAATAATTTGGGATTTCCTGATGGAGTCAATATTAGTGAGATCTTGCTGTTGCAAGCCTGGGCGCATTGTTCTGACGTTCCAGGTACCAAGTTTTAGTATTTTTCTGTTTTTGCCAGGTGCACACTTTACGTCAGCTTTTTGACTTTTGGTCTAGCTCCAACCACCTTATGAAGCAGGCTGACGTGGCGGAACAACACCCAACTGCCTGGGGGCTGCCCAGGTTACGGCGGGCGGTAGTTGATCAATGCAGCTGAAAAGCCGCTCCCACCGACAGAGGGGACCCCTGGCGCTCATCCGTACGCCAAATGGATTGAGCTTATCACCGGTAACTGCCACCTCCCGTGTTGTGCCCATCCGTAACGGATGGCTGGAGTGTCCTCTCCAAATCGGAAATGGGTGGGCTTATAGAGGAGAGACAGACGCTTGCCAAGCCCGAGCAAACGCCTCCTCGTTTTGCTGCCTTGCCTGGGCTATTTTTAAGAGATGGTGCTTTGCCCAGAGGCACCACCCCTCTCTCTGCCATTCTAGTTAAACCCAAGGGAGAGACCAGGTCAATACATTTGGAACTAGTCCGGCTGCAGGAGATGCTGGAAGCCAGTTTGATGCAGTTCTCCCTGACAACCACCTTCGGGTCTCCGCTCCTGATTTTCTGTCTGGGTTTACTCCCATAGCCTTTGCTATCATAGCAACACACAAGGCAGTGTGGTATTTGTATTCAGGGTTACCTTCCCCTAGTCTTCCTCTCTCCCGAGATGACCCACAAGACAGTGGGGGTGACAGTAGCAGGCTGTATTGTGTACTGTCATACAATAGCAGAAAACTCTGGCCTGACATAAGAAATAATACCCAACAATACAATAAAACGCAAAGTAAGACAGAAGACAGAAATGGCCGATATTTCGGCAATAGACTTTTTCAAGTACAAAAAAGAAAGAAAAAACAATAGAAAAAAACATGGAAAATTGAACAGATAAAACAATCGAACAAAAAGAGATTTGAATAATGAAATATGAAGAATCTAAATAGAATTATATCTACTTAAGACCGCCTAGGTATGAACTTTGAACAAGATTTTAGAAGGTCTACAAAAGATACTTTTTCTCTTCCAAAATTTTACCTTTGTTAAGTCTGAATAGTACGCACCCCCCCCCCCCTCCTCCTTCCTCCACACACACAAAAGCCCCAACTCATGCAAAATCAGTGTTAAGCATAGGCAACGGCATTAGGAAATTTATTATATTATAGGTAGAATGCGCATGACGCCACAGAGTTTTTGTTTTATACTTCCCCCAAACAAGATGGCCGGTGGATCAGCTGATGAGTGTAACTTCGAGATGTGTCTAAGCAGTTAAAATGCCTGCTGGTTGCATTGCAGTTGACTGTTGTGACAGGGGTGGAAAGGATGTATCCAAACTGGTCCGATTCCCTACCATCCGTGTAAACAAGAGAAAGGAAGTGAAAGAGTTGACCGAACGTCTCCCATGTGCGTATACACACGTGTCATTGTTTACAATTGTGAACTTTTTTAAAACTCGCCGCCGATTGGTTCGCGACGCCTTAAGTGGGTCCGGACAAACAAGATGGTGGATATGCGCATTCTACCTATAGGAAAGGATCGTTTGTGTTGACCTATGCAAATTCACTTCTAAACATCATTTGAAACATCAGAAAAAGATACAGAAGATCGTGTTTGCCCTCCGCAATTCACCTCGATAAGACATTAAAGCTAGATGTGCACTATATTTTACTAAAGGTCATTGCCATAGTGCCAAGTTACTTCATGTAATCAACCTGTTGTTGAGTTATGATATGTTTGTGTAACGATGTGTAACATTTGTGTACCATGTATGTGCTCTCGAACGCTGTGTGAAAGTGAATTTCCCTCATGGGATAATAAAGTGATTCTTATCTCCGACTACTGCACCAACATTCAGTTCACATAATCATATTTTGTCACACGAAAAATCAAATTGCCCAATATTTGATTTTTGTGCACACTGACTACTAAAAATAAAATGAACGTTGGTGACAAGACATTGATGATTTTCTAAGCAGAGCTGAGTACTTACTGGGCGTACAACCTGGCCAGCCATCCAGCGTTGACCACTGACCGCCGTGGACGCATTGGATGAACTTTGACCTCCCCTCGTATCCAGTATTACACTACAATATACAAACAAATAGTAAACAAGTGAGCATTGAATAGTGCAATAAATAGCTCTTTACCATTAATAACAGTTACTCTCATAGGAACATAACAATATTCTGTATTTACAAGCTTTTTTCATTCTAGATTTGTCTTAATTCCCCCACTATTACATGCTTTCCCCGCCATGTGGTCAACAATTTATATTAAATGCATGAACTTAAGGAGATATCATACAAAGTCCGGAACGTCACAGCTAGTTGGCGCCAACAAAATGTACATCCGAGAAATATTGGCAGAAACTGACTGTATCCGGGTTTAGCGTGATAGGGTTTTCCCGGATTTACACAGATAATTTAGGAAATTATGGTGTGCACTTCTTGTCTGCCAGCAGCTGTCTGTGTCTGACCGGACTTAGTATGATACCTCCGCCCCATGGTTTTAGTAGCACGTACGATGTATGTCACCAGCGCACTTGCTCTATCGAATTAGGATGTACTAGATGACCTACCAGGCATTGCCCGGAATAAACAATCATGTGCTTCCCCCCCCCCCCCTCTCTCTATCTCTCTCTCTCATATAATAAAAGTAATAAATACAGTCTTGCTTCAGAACTCATGCGCACCAGAACACTACGCACCAAACTGAACGCTTGATACGGTTACTTTTTATGACATGCACGGTACTATATATCACGAAACAAACTTGCAAAAATACAGATGTTACATAGCAATAAACATTGGTTATTTTTTAAAAATACATGCTTGAAGTAAACAACTTTTAATTATAGCCATCATCTTCCTTATCTCAATTGCCACCTTCCTGCCAAATTTAAGGCCTGAAGAGTGTATAGTTTGGTCAGTTAGTCATGTCAAAGGTTGCAAGTTACTGAAATATATAATAGATGGTGTACGTCCACACCTGAAAGACGAGTCCTACCCTAACCTTGCCAATACCTCCTTCCTCCTTTCAAAGAATAGTTAAACTAACGGCATAGTACCATACTAGACAATCCTATCTTGATGTCGCGTTGCGCCACCTTTCAAGAGACCAAGTTTCCTGTTCCAACAGTGAAAGGAACAAGTCAATGTCCAGAAATAATATTAAAAGCTCAAGTCTAAGGAATTGGTTTGGCTGCGTTGGTGGCACTCAGCTTTTTTGTCGTTGGCTTGAGCAATAAGTCAGAATTTTACAGTTTCTTTTTGGCGAGGCTCATGGATGAGGGGTGACGACCATCTTTGTTTTATCGAATAACTCACTTTGTCTGCAGTGAAGGGCATGATTATATTGGAACGCGGGGGGGGGGGGGGGGGTTGATTTTTAGGCATTATTACACCTTAAAGTTTAAGTATTCCATTAAGTTAGCGCATGTTGGGTATATTAATTAAACAATTATCGGCGACTTTGAGGGTACAAACAGATAAAGAGAATGGAGATTTTAGCCGCACACTGGTGACATTGCCATGGAATATCATACTAAAATGGAGCTGGAAAGTGCACATGTGAGTGTCTACTACTTCATGACTGCATGTCCAAAACTTATGAAACTTAGTGAACTGTCTCAATTTTGACCATAAATTACGCGGGCACAACCAATTTGGACAAATTTCAGACTCTAATATGATTAACTACAATTTTTGTAGCTGCACGCACGTCAAACGAAAATGCATTTCGTCGCATAGAATGCAAAAGTATGACAGGAAATTTCATTATGATTATAGTTATAACCGCGTTTAACGTTAGCTAGTATATAATGACCTAATACTTGGAACTTCTTTAAAACATGATATTTGTTTATTTAATCTTTTCCCAGGTTCTGCTGTCTCTAGCCTTACCTCATAGAACGCCCTTGAGCCCAATGCATGCGGCGTGCTGGTATAGGTGATCGATGCCCCGGGCTTGGCAGGGGCGTTGCCGCAGTTGATTGCTGTGGATGGAAGCAATAATTTCTTTATCGCCATGCTGCTAGTGTGTTTACATAAAGGCATAAGCCAAGTTTTGACCAAAATTGCGTTGACTTTTCATAATCGAAAACGGGCTATAATGTATTTTACATGAGTACAAAGCCATTGCGATCGGGACAAGAAAAAAAAATTATGGAAGAAATTACAAAATAATTTGGTAAAGGAAAAAAAACAAACAAACTTACAACCCATTCCGTAAACAGTCTGTTTTGTGTTGTTGTTTTTTTACATTTTGTCAATTGACTTGGTTGTTTACTTGAGGACAAAGGCAACACTGTCATGTAAAAATAAAAACAAAAAAGTTCCAAAAAATGCGGCTATTCCAACCCGCCCCCCCCCCGCCCCAAGTACACAATAATGCCTATTACACAGCTGACACCAACATTTACATATTATTTCATTTTATTCACTTTTCTCAAACCCATATATCTATATGTATTTATAATTTTTTTTAAAATAAGCCAATATGTTAGCAAAGTGACTTTATGTCAAAATAGCGAGGGGGTAAAAAAAAAAAAGCACTGAACAGACATATAAGTTTCGCTGCATGGCGATATGAAATCTTTTATTGGGGTCAAATCTGCCAATTTTTCCGTGTTTGGGAGATATCACACTAAGCCTGGAACGTCACAGTCCGATGCTGCCAGCAAAATGTACACCCAGGATATAACGGCAGAAGCTGAGTGTGTCTGACCGGGCATAGTATGATAGGGTTTCTCTGGATTTACTGAGAAAATATAGGAAATTATGATGCGCACTTCTTGTCTGGCAGCATCTGACTTTGACCGGTCTTAGTATGATACCTCAGTAACAGTTATACTGCCTTCTGGGTAAGTGAAACACGTTTTTCAAAGATGTTTTCTATATTATTGAGATGGCCTAGACAACCCGAGTTTCAAAATATCAAATTTACAAGAAATACTTAATTCGTAGTCTTGACCAGCGTCTATGGTAGAGCATGGTATCCTTGCTCGGATAAGGACGAAAAACTCGGATAGCCCGAGTGCATGTTGCGCACGTTAAAGAGCAGTGTTGCAAGGCGTTAAAAGCAGGCCCAACAAGCAAGGCAAAAAATACTACCCCCCCCCCCCCCCGGGATCAAACATGTACACACATGCAAATACAATAAGAACAAGAAAAAAATTATTTTTTTTTTAAAAGGAAAAAGAGAGACTCAACTGCCAATGGCAGGGAATCCCCGAAAACCAAGAGCTCAACAGATCCATGATAAAAAGGATAGGTGTACAAACTATTCTCAAGATCAAGTGGCAAGACAGGATCTCAAATATCGAAGTTCTGAGCCGAGCCAACATTCCATCAACTCAGGCTCTCCTAGGCAAAAAAAGACTGCGGTGGCTTGGACATCTCCACCGTATGGAAAATGATCGCATCCCCAGACAAATTCTCTACGGGGAACTTGCTACTGGCAACCGACCCAGAGGTAGGCCACATCTGCGATTCAAAGACACTTGCAAGGTCACGATGAAAGCATTCAACATCGACCCCAATGAATGGGAGAACCTTGCAAATGATCGAAGCAGATGGAGACAAAAATTGCGCAGTGGCACGCTCGCAATAGACTTCAAGGCAAAAGAAACATACCTGACAAAACGACAGAGGCGGAATGAAAACACTCGCCAAAGTGAACCCAAAAGACTGACCTGCAATCACTGCCATCGCACTCTCGGGTCAAACATTGGTAGAATAAGCCACGAGAGAAGCTGTCAGTCAAAGTGAAAGTGAATATTCTAGCTGCTAAGACCGTCTGTAAAGACGCTAAAGGCCATATGTATGTACAAACTACTGACCTGAATCTGCTAGAGACGTGGAGGTACCGACGCTGGCGTCTGCTGTAGCAGTAGTCATGTTCATATTGCTCAGTGGGTCTGAAAGTGGTCAAAAATTCACTTAGTTATCTGTTGTAATATTTCCATTGTGAATGGAGGTAGGCAAATGTAGGTGTGTGTGTGTGTGTGTGTGTGTGTGTGTGTGTGTGTGTGTGTGTGTGTGTGTGTGTATGAGAGAGAGAGAGAGACAGACAGACAAACGACTATGGGGAGGGGTTGACAGAGAGAATAGCAATTATGAGAGTGAGAGAGAGGGTTTGAGACGGGAGGAATGGAACAAAGAAGACAGCACAATTGTTATTTTAATGGCAAAAATAGAGCAAGAGAGAGAATAAGACAGAGAGACAAAGATAAACAAAGTGAGAAATAGAGAAGGGGAGGGGGGGGGGGCACAGAAAGAAGACAGCACGTTCGTTATTTGGATAACATTCTCCATTAAGGAAAGATAAAGCAAGAGAGAGCGTGAGTAAGACAGAATAACATAAAGGGAGAAATACAGAGAGAGAAAGAAAGAAAGAAAGAAAGACAGGGAAAAAGACAGCGAAAGAGAGAAAGAGAAGGCGATAAGGGCAAACAGAGATGGGGAGAATAAGAGCTGGAAAGAGAGGGAGGTATTAGAGGTAGTTTTGAGACAAACACCTATTTTACTTACCCAAATTTAATCTCTTGTGTAGTTGGGTAAGAAGATCTAGATATGCCGCATTTTTATCTGAGAATGTTCAGAGAGAAAATTAGGACGTTCTGACCAACTGAAAGTCATCCACATATTTTTTTTCAAATTAAACAGAACAGAAGTTATCGCATACTCACAAACACAACAATTCATGCTCACGTGCAACAATTATATGAACACTCAAGATGAATCTTTTAATACGAATATAATTATCCTTCATTCTCATGAGATAGATTTAATTAATCAAAGGCACCCAGACCTACTTTATCAACCTCTTGTTTCAAAAGGAAACGACATACACATTAAGATGATGGTGAACAGACAAAACATATTATGTTAACGAGTGACGTGTAGATGAAATATACTGTAACTTAAAAAGTGGTGAATTTTCAAATCGACCTTAACTTAAAAAGAGGTAAATAGACGAAATCTGCCGTAAGTTAGAAAGAGACACTCACACGAAATATACCGTAAATTAAAACGAGATAAATAAACTAAATATACGGTAATTTAAAAAGAGGTAAATAGACGAAAAATATATGGTAAGTTAAAAGTAAGAAATAAACGAAATATACCATAAATTAAGATATACGACATGTACCATGATTACAAAAAAAAAACAAAGAAACTAAGTATACTGTAAGTTAGTAAGATGACTTATAATGTCCTGTAAGCTAATGGAATGACTTACCAAATGTCCTGGCTAACAAATCAAGAAATTTGTCTGCCTGAAATGTTTGTGTAGACCCAGCTGTGTCTGCAAAATATCAAAAAGACAATAAGAACTCTGATGTTTGATGACAATGTCAGGCCGTCTTCCCTTGAGAAAAGAATATTTCGAAAGCAAAGTGAGCCACTCGAGGGTTTTCATGCACAGAAAGGATATGTGAGTTCTTTTTTCAGCCAATTGATAATTCTCCTGTTTTATAGTGTGTCATTTATAGAACCAGCGAGATCAACATAGACTTTCTCGAAAGGAGGGAGAAAGGAAGTGAAAGAGAGAGAGAGAGAGAGAAAGAAAAAAGAGAGAAGGTGAAATAGAGAAAATGAGAGAGAGTGAGAGAATGTGAAAGAGAGAGACAGAGAGAGGCAGGAAGAACGGGAAAATGAAAGAAAGAAAGAAAGAAAGAGAAAGAGAGAAAGAATAAGAGAGAGAAAGTGAACAGAGGAAGAGAGAGAGAGAGAGAGAGAAAGTGAAAGAGAGAGAAAATGTGAAAGAGAGAGAGAGAGAGAGAAAATGTAAAGAGAGAGGGAGCGAGAGAGAGAGAGAGACAGAGAGAAAATGAAAAAACAAGTGGAAGAGAGAGAAAAAAAGCAGGAGACACTAGTGAGAAAGTGAAAGGGAGAGAAAAAGAGAGACAGAGAGAGAGTCACTACAATCTGTCTCCTAAGTCAACGAAATCCTTGAAGATTTTAATGTTTATATGAAATATCTGACAAAAACATATTTCATAAAATTACTGAAATGCCCAAGATTTGCACGAAATCCCCAGTTTCACAATGTTACTACAGCATACACAGAAGACTATTTGAGAAACACATGTAGCTAAATTCATGTTTTAGGATTTGGCATCTCTTAAGCATTCACGTTTTTGGTCTTTAAAACTAGCCGAAGGGAGACAACTGTTACTAAATTTTGACCTAGTCTATGGCAATTGCCTCCCCTTCCACCAGCAAACAACAATAACAACACTAGTAAAACCAGTTATCATCCAATTATAATAATCTAATAAACTTCTAAATTATTTATTCGGATTTGGTATCTACAATTCATTCACGTATTAAATTTTGACCAAATATATGGCTATTGCCTCCTCTTCCACCTGCAACAACAACAACTAAAACAACAACAATAACATCCGCTGTCATCCAAATATTATGTCAGTGTGACGGATTCCTACATTCATTTATTTGGCATCTTTTACTCATTAATTAACGTTTTTTATTTGGTTTTTATTAAATAGTGAAAGGGAGAAAACGGTCACTAAACTTTGACCCAGTCTATGGCCATTGTCTCCCCTTCCACCTACTACAACAACAACTACAACATCAATACCACCCGTCATCCAAACATATCAGTCTGACCGACTCCTACATTCATTTAATCGGATTTGGTATGTATAATTGTTCATTAACTTTTTTTTCTTTTTTTTTCCTTTTCTTTAAACTAGCCAAAGGGAGGAAACTGTTACTAAATTTTGACTGAGTCTACGGCTATTGCCTCCCCTTCCACCTGCAAAAACAACAACAACAATTCGTAACGTCAGCTGTCATCCAAATAATTTATGTTAGTGTGACAGACTCCTAAACACGGAAATCTTCATGTGGTACACCTTCACACAGCAATCTTAACCCTACAAGGACCAGGAAATGCCATAAGCTTAACTGTAGCTGTCTACGAATTCCGTGACTGTCATAAAATTTCCCAGTGCACGTTTAACCTTGCACGCCGGACGTGTCTAGTTAAATGACTGACTTGAAATGAAAAACGGGGAATCTTTGCAGTGCGTGGCTGACTGTGGTTTTCTTCTGTAGTGAATTTATAATTGGGAAAGACAGAATTTTTAATGCGGCCAAGATGAAAACGAAATGTTTATTAACTCTACTTTCGAATGTTTGGAAAAGTTTGTTCTTTCGCAGTCTGAAATTTATTTTAATTAATTATTTATTTATTTATTTATTTATTTATTTATCTATTTACCTATTTATTATTCATTTATTCACTTATCAATTATTTCCTTGTTTTTTTAATGTATTTCCCTGACTATCTCTCTTTAATTATCTATTTGTTTATCTAATTTATTTGATGTACTGTTTATTTATTTATTTATCTATCTATTTTATAAACCTTTTCGTTTATTTACCTATAGAAATTAAGCCTTTGAAGTTGGCTGTATAAATATAGAAACTGACTATAATTCATTCACATATTTAGTTAGCCCTAGTCCCATTTATCACTGAACATACATAAACATTCACAGGTGTGATTTACAGAGAGATTTAATATTCATGAGGGTAAATCCAGCCTTCTCTACATGTTAGAACAACATAACAAAATGGGGAGTTGAGAAGAGGAAGTGGGCAAAGATTTTCAACTGCCAAGGTATCTTTAACGTGCGCAACGTGCACACGGGCCTTCCGAATTTTTTCGTCCTTATCCGAGAAGACTAGGTACTCGATCCTACCCCCCAATAGGATCAGGGACTTGAAAATATGAGAAAAATCCCAATTTCCAATATGACTGCACTGCACCCGGGACCCTTGGCATGAGAGGCGAGCATCTTGCCACTAGACCACCTTGTCCCCACATCCCCTTGCGTACATACTTTACGAGTTGCCCTAAAGACGGAGCCGCTCACTAAATAAAGATCTTGATCAAAGATTATTGCTCGCTATATACAGAAAGTCATTCCCACCTTTATTCATTCTCAGATCGTAATTGTAATCCTACGGCCCTTTACGACAGGACAGCTTGTCAGTCAGTCTATGATCTAATGCTTTTCTTGTGTCCGTCATGCTAAGGACGAAGTGCAGGAAGCTGACATGCAGGGGCGTACACGGCCACCCCCTTGCCTCTTCTTCCTCTTCTGCATAGAGGCTTTTTATAAAAAAATTAATAGGTACGCTCTTTTTTCTCTATTTTTGACTACCCATTCTCACATGTGAAGATGGCTGGTAGGCGCTTTTGATGGGGTCTGTCCCTGTCCTATCGTTATGTAATATTCTGTCTCTCGTCTTGCTTTCCCTAGCGTGAAATGACAGTTTTCGTGTCGACGTGTTTTCTCAAAAACCCAAACTCAAAATCCAAAAGCGGTACGGGTTTCATAATATTGCCCACCATCCTCTCCCCCCCCCCCCCCGCCACCCCACTAAAAAAAAAAATCGTACGAGCGTATGGCAATTACAATGGTAGATATTCGTGACAAGTCATGGGTGTTTTTTTTTCAACATATAAACTATTTGACTGTTTCACACGATACATAGCCTGTATTCGATTTGTTGATTCTTAAAAAAACACACAAAAAAGTAAATGAAACGAAACTTAAATTAATTTATGACCATGGTGGAAAAGTGTACCCCGATCCTCAGCACCTTCACCGCCCCATCTCCCTTGCACCAGATTCATAATTTTGGGTCAACCCAACGCCACCGCAGCTCTCCCCTTTCCCCTGCCCTGTCTCCCGGCACACGCACTTTACGGATGGACCAATAACTCACACACTTACAGGTGTTATAAGGTAGACCTTTAGCTCTTTTTGTTGGCAGTTATGCTGATGGTGACGGTCCTGGTGGTTCGGGAGGGAGATTCTCTATACCTATAGTATTAAGACAGTTTCCTAATTTTGTGTTCTTACATTGATATTAAAATGGTAAGGAACGTAACCAGAATTCCGTCAGAGGAAACAAGGTATCCGATGTCCTTATGCGGAAGTTGAACAATTTTTCAGAAATCTTGGTTTCTCCAGCAGTATCTTACATTTGCATATTATATTAATGCAGCTTTAAAACATTTCTTTCGTTTTGTGACTTCAGAATGGAGGGCTGCACGGTAAATTATCGAACTCAACTTTTCAACAACAAAAAATTGAGGCATTTGGAATACTCCTGGCCCTTGACAGCTCACAGGCTATGTTATAGGTTGGGGGTTAATTCTGAAAACTGACGGTTAAATCATGTTGTTGTTTTTTATACATCGTAATTATCAAATCTGATCTATAACAATGCATCATCACATAAACATATCATAACTCGATAACAGGCATATTATATGAAGTGACATGGGATGAAAAATTAGTAAAATATAGCAGACATTTAGCTATATCATCTTGTTGAGGGGAAATTGCTGAGGGCGAAATATTATGCAATGACACGATTTTTTCTTGCCTGTCAACTAAATTTGGAAAAGTTTATCTAGAAGGCAACATAAGCCTCTTCCCTTCCCCATACTTCCCCAAAAATCTGCATGATAGTTTTGTCAGTGTGTTATACATGGCCTTTAGCGTCTTTACAGACGGTCTTAGCAGCTAGAATATTCACTTTCACTTTGACTGACAGCTTCTCTCGTGGCTTATTCTACCAATGTTTGACCCGAGAGTGCGATGGCATTGATTGCAGGTCAGTCTTTTGGGTTCACTTTGGCGAGTGTTTTCATTCCGCCTCTGTCGTTTTGTCAGGTATGTTTCTTTTGCCTTGAAGTCTATTGCGAGCGTGCCACTGCGCAATTTTTGTCTCCATCTGCTTCGATCATTTGCAAGGTTCTCCCATTCATTGGGGTCGATGTTGAATGCTTTCTGTCACAAATCCCAGACTGGGAGATGTAATAGTTTATGACAGGACGACAATCACGAACAAACAAGTTTAACACTTAACAAAACAATCCATCAGACTCACACATTTATTAAACCTAATTATACATATAATAGCGCAATTACATACATTATATTATTGAAATGGACTGCCGTACAACGGCCTTATTCTCACACACACTCTCCCTCGGATCCACAATCCGGTAATTACTCCTAAAGGCACTTCGGCCTCAGCCTCTCCCCTCAGGGTCTTAATAGTACATTAATGATTCACTGGCACCGCAGTCTCTCAACATCACCTTCCTATTGCCATACAACTTATCAGTTCACTTGCCCATCATCATGGCAATAATATAGTATCTCATTCACTCTCATATCTACGTCCCTGTCCGTGGCCTGACTGCCACGACTTTATGTGCCTCTACTGTCCTGCACTGACAGCCTCACTTCTGGCCTATGTGTGGCCTCCGGCCCTATGCTGGCCTATCCCCTGTGCTCATCGAGGTGGCTCTGCGGCCCGTCCTCGACACCTACAAGAATAACATTACATTGGTATAATACCCTACCATTTCTATTCACTCCACCTCTCCTTACAATCCATGAAGCGTACACACACTAGTTCACCTTTCACTCACCACACATCTTACGGTAACACACCTCCATCGGAGTACACACTACTCACTCGCGCTACAAATCCATGAACTCACTTTCATCTATCGCTCATGGCGCACATTGCTATATCCAATATCAAGGACTTCCACATTCCTCACATATACTTATTTACATCATGGTAATAGACGAATATAATATAATACATCAATCATAATAATCAATCAACGTTCTACATACCAGTCATTACTGGAAAGACTCTCTCACTAGTCTTCTCGACTGCTCCCTTTATGTCCGCCCGATGGGCTCTTATTCACAGGTCCGCTCCGTAGGACCTTCTAACTTGCAGTGATAGTTATACAGCGCTTTCGCCTCCTTCAGACCCCCCCACTACTCACAACAGCACGCTTAACTTGCTGTCTACTGTGAGCCCTTCTTACTCTACACCCGCTCTGTAGCAATCCCCTTAATTGCACTCACTCCACTCGTGACATCATCCCCCACCCCAAAAAAATTAATGCAATTAATTTCAAATCGCATCAAGATGACTGTCAACGAGTGAGCGTGAGCAATACCTACACTAAAAAAAATGACCTAGCAGTTCCCCTAGTATATAAAATACCGAAATCAGGGGAAAATATGGGGATCAATATGCCCTGCAATATGCCTATATGTGTCACATCATCAATAGCTAACTAACCACAATACTTAATACAGAATCAAAAACCATTCAACCTATCAACCATTCTTCATATCATATTTATAATGTCAATATTTTAAAGTCGACTCATTCACACAGATCCTGTCAATGTTCCTGTCCTCCGATGTATAAGCTGCTGAACTCTTGCCCTAGGCTCGACTAAGGTAGTCGGCGATATGATTGCTGGTTCCTGGAATTGGTTGAATAACGAAGGTATACGGCTGCAAAGCCAATGCCCATCTAGACAAGCGTGGGCTGGACGAACGATTCTTCGACAAAAATGTCAGTGGCTTGTGGTCTGTCTGGATACAAAATTCTCGTCCCATGAGATAACGTCCCAATTTCTGGACGGACCAGACAATGGCAAGACACTCACGCTCTATCACAGAATACTTTCTTTCTCTCTGCAATAACTTCCTACTGACATAACATACAGGATGGAGACATTCGTTCTTCTCCTGTAGAAGACAAGCGCCGACACCAGAGTCCGACGCATCCGTTCTGAGGATAAAATTAGAGACGAAAATCGGGTAATATCAGAATGGGTGACGATGATAATGCTGTCACCAAATTATCAAATGCTGTCTGACATTCAGACGTCCACTGGACCTTATCGGGTTGTCCCTTCTTAGTAAGGTCAGTAAGAGAAGATGACAAGGAGGAAAAATTTGGAATGAACTTTCTGTAGTAATTTAAAATTCCCACTAAGCTTCTGACTTGTTTCTTTGTTTTAGGGATTTGCAACCCTACTAACTTGTCAATTTTTGTTACTTCAGGTCTCTGAACACCTCTACCCACAATATGTCCTAAGAATATTATCTCTGGACATGCCAAATCCATCTTTGCGGGTTTAGCAGTTAACCCAAAATGACGTAATCGTTGAAAAATTACTGTTAGTGTCTGAATATGCTCAGACCATGTCGACGTATGGCATGCTATATCATCAAAGAATGACACGACATTAGGTATGTCCTTCAACACTAATCTCATTAATCGTGCAAACGTCGCTGGCGCGTTCACCAACCCAAATGGCATGACCTTAAATTGGAATAATCCAATGGGCGTTTGGAACGCCGTGTATTGTTTAGACTCCTCAGTAAGCGGGATTTCCCAATACCCTTTCGTCAAATCTATCTTGGAAAACCACGTGGACCCGGCCAATGAAGCTATTAATTCCTCCTGAAACGGGATAGGCTCCCTATCGCCTACCGTAATAGTGTTCAATCTTCGCAAATCAATACAGAACCGCACCGATCCATCAAGTTTTTTCACGAGGACGATGGGTGATGAATACGGCGATGTTGATGGTTCTATCACATCTAACTTCAACATTGACTCAACTTCCTTTATGACTCTATCTCTCGAAGAAAAAGGCAGCGGATACGGTCTAAGAAATACTGGCTTATCCGAAGTCAACTTTATTTGGTGCTGGATCACCGTAGTGCGACCCGGCAAATCCGTAACAACATCCGGAAATGACGCTAACAGGGTCTCAAGTTCCCTACTCCTTGAACTCGTAAGGTCAGGGTTAATTTTAACGTCCCTGTAACCTTGTGTCGGAGTTAACTCCGGCAATTGAATTTGTAACTCTTCCTGCGCCTCGGTGTCGCTTACGTCACCGTCCAACTGGTCTACGACCCCCGTACAAGCAGTAGAGAAGACAGTCTCCTCTGGTCCTGTCTGTGCACAGAGATACTGTGGTCTCTCATAAAATCTCTGTAGCATATTAACATGGAAAACCTTACTCGCTCCATCAATGTGGATAGCGTAATCTACCTTTGAAACAACTCGCTCAATAACATAAGGGCCTTTCCATGTCATCAATAACTTATTATGGTCCGTAGGTAACAACAATAGGACCTTGTCTCCTGGCTTAAAAATTCTCAGTTTGGAACCTCTATCTTTATAGTCTTTTGCTCTTTTCGAAGCGATACCAGAAGCTTCTTCTGCCATAGTGCGCGCTGAAGATAATCTTTCTCTTAAATCAACAAGGTCTATCGAAACCTTTTTAAACGGTTCTGAAACCGTGGGGATCTTTTGAAGAGGAGCCTGGGGTGTACGACCCCTATGCGTCGTCTTTTGGCACGCACTGCACGTCTTACAATATAAACGTACATCTCTGTATACTGACGGCCAATAAAAATCTTTCAGAACTCTTTGCTTGGTTCTAGCTATCCCCATATGACCCGCTAATGGAACATCATGGGCCAGACGCAATACTGTAGCAATCAACGACCGTGGCACGACGACCTGCTTTTGAACGGAAGCCACTGTGACGTACATACGGAACAGAATGCCCCCCTGGACAAAAAAAGAAGATGACCCGTTCCTATATTTCCTCGTTTTCTGGGTTCGCGCTTCCCCAAAACATGGGTTTAATGATGGGTCCTCCCTTTGTAATCTCGCCAAGCGCTCTGGCGTGATATCTAGGTTGACCGCTGGCGTCGCCAAAGGTCTAATCTTATCTTTATCAGCTACCCGTCGACGTGTTTCGACCGCGGCGCAAAAGTCAATACCTTTTGATTGCGACCATGCTTGCACGTTCTCATCGGAAGGGGAAACCACCCGTGATACATTCCCAATGATGAGCTGGGCGCCTGGAAAACAACCAACGACTGCTTCGACTTCCCCGCTAAGGAAAGGTGTATCTATCACTATTCTTGCCATGGGTAATTTCTCAATGGCCCCCGAAAATTGGATGCACGGGACAGTCTCACCTGTAAGCTGTGAATCCCGAATGCAGTCCCTATGCACTCCCACAACGGTAGATCCTGTATCTCGTAAAACCGAGACCGGTTCGTCCCCAACAAACCCCGGATAAACCCTAAGACCACCTCCTGTATGACATGAATTTATAACGGGGATCTTTCTCCCACAAGGTAAAACACCGGAAGATAATAACTTCTCACAACTGGGACACTTAGAATACTGTCCGCCTCCGTTGTCCGATGTAACACACGCAGCCGCATGATGAAATTTATTTGGGGAACATGGACTGGAGCTACTGTCCACGTTCGCCGCTATCCTACCTGCAGGGCAGTTCACGCTGATGTGATCTGCTCTTCCGCAGTTCCAACACTTCGCGGCCCTACACTCGCGTGAAAAGTGACCCACGCGTCCGCAAGTCCAACACTCCGCTCCCTGTGCTGTACTAGGCCTGGGTCCCCGTGACCCATCGCGACCGGAACTAGAGTCCCTATGCCGTCGGTCATCGGCAAAGGTCACAATTCGCCCCCGGCCATTACCGCGACCTAGCCCTCCTGCTCGGTCAAACTTACCGGATCCATATGCCGGTGATTGGTGATAGCCCCTACGCTGCCCCTGGGCTTGCCCGCTATAGGCACCACGCTGACGCGACCTGTCCCTAAGTCCTGCCGGCGACCCCTCGACAACGGCGACGTACCCAGCATCTTGGACGTACGCCCTGGCGACTGGTTTGGACGGATGCGCCGTACGGTATGCCTCCGCCAACTTAGACGCCTCCTGCACCGTCGCGGGTTCGTTCTCTTTCAGGAAAGCCACCAGATCTTTGTGGCACGACGCGTACAGCTGGTCACGGATCATTAAGTCTTTCAGTTTAGCAAAATCCGCGCCCACATGCGCCAAGTCTACCCAGTTCGCGAAATACTCCGTTAGTCTCGCGACGAAGGCAGCAAAGTCCTCCCTGGTATCTGCACGTGCTCGCCTAAACTGCTCCCGGAAATATTCCTCGGTACGCGCAAATCGGCGAAGCAGCAAAGCCTTCAGCTTATCGTAATCTTGCACGTCTTCGGGCTGTAGCTCTTTAAAGTAGGTTAACGCTCGCCCCTGCAATAGAGACGCCAGGTACGTGGCCCATAATTCTTTATTTTCCCCCCCTTGCAATTGTGCGTTCAGTTCGAACCTGTAAAGGAAGGCGTCTATGTCGTCCTTCCGGTCGTCGAACGTAGGGAGCTTAATCCTAACGCCACCTTTATTGTGTACCTGCCGCTCAGCCGTTTCTGCTGGCGTATTCTTCTTGAGTTCTAACTCCGCAATCTTTACTTGCGCCTCTATCTCCTTTAACTTCAACTCCCTCTCCTGAGCCTGTCTCTCCTGTTGCTGATGCAACTCCTTTAACTTAAACTCTCTTTCCTCTTCCTTATCCTTTTTTTCCTGTTCTCTATCCTTAGCACGCTCATCGCGCATTTCTGCCTGCTGTTCTTTAATCCAGCCGCGTAGCTCTTCTCCCTCCAGGCCAAGTTCCTTACCCAACTTCATTAGTTGTTGGAGTTCCGCCATTTCACCGATTTATGGTTATGGTATCTATTATAAGACGACCAACCTGTCGGTATGATCACTAACGATACGACCAGAGACCTGAGATCACACCAGATATAACAATACCCAGTTCAGAATACAATTCAGAAATTTACCTTTACAGCACAACTAATTCTATATCTATAAAATGTATGCACTATTAATTATAAACGAAAATAGAAACGACAAGAATGAATAAATATAGTAGAAGGACCACAAGTACGTCAAGGACAACGAACCAGACTAGGACAAAGACGTAAAAAAGAAAATATAATGGAAAAAAAAATGCAACCTAACTACGCCGATTACACAACAAGGTACGAACAAGAACAGAGTCTGAAAAAAAAGAACGTATCTACAAATAGGGAAGAGAAGGACAAGAGAAACGTCTTCCTAAAACACGAGGAAGATAGAACGCTACAATCTAAACAAAAATACAGGTCCCTACAGAACTGTTCACTGTGATGAACGAAGTTCCAAATTTAGCCCACCTCCCGAAGAGGACAAACTACGCTCACCACAGCAAACCCGCGCCACCGCCCGTATAATCTATAACGACAACAGAAACAGCAAAAACAGGGAAAAAGACAGATTAAAGGAACAGCCCACAATCCAGGGCACAAAAATTTTGACTTTTACTTAACTTTCAAATTTTGAGTTTAACTCCTCCCCTTAATCGGAGCTCTGGCCGCTTGACTCCTCAGGCTGGCACACACACTCTGCAGAAATTTAAGTACACATTAATACCTATTCATAGCAATACATGCATCAATACATATTCATAAGTATACATAAATCATATCATGTAAATTTCATTCATCCCACGAACAAAGACAACAGCATGAATTCCTAGCACAACAGAAAAACAACTAGATATAACGAATACACAATGTCAAAATGACCACAGGTAAACAGGACGAGCCCCCAGTGTCACGCGGACGAGCCCCCAGTGTCACAAATCCCAGACTGGGAGATGTAATAGTTTATGACAGGACGACAATCACGAACAAACAAGTTTAACACTTAACAAAACAATCCATCAGACTCACACATTTATTAAACCTAATTATACATATAATAGCGCAATTACATACATTATATTATTGAAATGGACTGCCGTACAACGGCCTTATTCTCACACACACTCTCCCTCGGATCCACAATCCGGTAGTTACTCCTAAAGGCACTTCGGCCTCAGCCTCTCCCCTCAGGGTCTTAATAGTACATTAATGATTCACTGGCACCGCAGTCTCTCAACATCACCTTCCTATTGCCATACAACTTATCAGTTCACTTGCCCATCATCATGGCAATAATATAGTATCTCATTCACTCTCATATCTACGTCCCTGTCCGTGGCCTGACTGCCACGACTTTATGTGCCTCTACTGTCCTGCACTGACAGCCTCACTTCTGGCCTATGTGTGGCCTCCGGCCCTATGCTGGCCTATCCCCTGTGCTCATCGAGGTGGCTCTGCGGCCCGTCCTCGACACCTACAAGAATAACATTACATTGGTATAATACCCTACCATTTCTATTCACTCCACCTCTCCTTACAATCCATGAAGCGTACACACACTAGTTCACCTTTCACTCACCACACATCTTACGGTAACACACCTCCATCGGAGTACACACTACTCACTCGCGCTACAAATCCATGAACTCACTTTCATCTATCGCTCATGGCGCACATTGCTATATCCAATATCAAGGACTTCCACATTCCTCACATATACTTATTTACATCATGGTAATAGACGAATATAATATAATACATCAATCATAATAATCAATCAACGTTCTACATACCAGTCATTACTGGAAAGACTCTCTCACTAGTCTTCTCGACTGCTCCCTTTATGTCCGCCCGATGGGCTCTTATTCACAGGTCCGCTCCGTAGGACCTTCTAACTTGCAGTGATAGTTATACAGCGCTTTCGCCTCCTTCAGACCCCCCCACTACTCACAACAGCACGCTTAACTTGCTGTCTACTGTGAGCCCTTCTTACTCTACACCCGCTCTGTAGCAATCCCCTTAATTGCACTCACTCCACTCGTGACACTTTCATCGTGACCTTGCAAGTGTCTTTGAATCGCAGATGTGGCCTACCTCTGGGTCGGTTGCCATTAGCAAGTTCCCCGTAGAGAATTTGTCTGGGGATGCGATCATTTTCCATACGGTGGAGATGTCCAAGCCACCGCAGTCTTTTTTTGCCTAGGAGAGCCTGAGTTGATGGAATGTTGGCTCGGCTCAGAACTTCGATATTTGAGATCCTGTCTTGCCACTTGATCTTGAGAATTTTGCGTAGGCAGCGCAGCTGGAAGGAGTTGAGGGATCTTTCATGTTTGGAGTAGGTGGTCCATGTCTCTGAGCCATACAGCAGGGTGCTTAGGACGCAAGTTTGGTACACGAGTACCTTTGTTTTGATGGTCAGCTTGCTATTGTTCCACACCCTTTTTGAGAGTTTGCCAAAAGCTGTGGCCGCCTTTCCTATTCTGGCATTTATTTCAGTTGTTATGTCTGTGCTACCACTGATGGTTGAGCCTAGGTAGCAGAATTTTCCCACTTGCTCCAGAGGAGAGCCATTCAGCATGATTGGGTTGGGGTTTCTCAAGCCTTGTGTCAAAACTACAGTTTTTGAGACACTGATCCTTAGCATGAATTTGTCACAGGCTTTGGCAAGGCTATTGATGAGAGCCTGGAGCGTGGTTTCATCGTGGGCCACGATTGCAGCATCATCTGCGAAGAGGAGCTCTTGTAACATAATATGCTCTGTACGAGATTTTGCTTTTAGTCTGGCAACATTAAAAATGGAGCCGTCCACTCTGGTGTTAATAAGTACTCCACCTGAACATTGACCAAAGGCATTCTTGAGTAGGGCTGCAAAATATATACCAAATAAGGTAGGAGCAAGAACACATCCCTGCTTCACACCGCTGTTTACAGCAAATGAATTGGATGTGCAGCCTTCAAAGTTGACACATGCCCTCATGTCAGTGTGGAAGGATGCAATAAGTTTTAGCAATGTTGGTGGACAGCCTATGGATTTAAGGACTGCATACAGGCCAGATCGGCTTACGGTGTCGAAAGCCTTTGTTAGGTCCACAAAGCATGTTATAAGCGGCCTGTTTTGTTCTTTACATTTTTCTTGGATTTGCCGAAGTGCAAATATCATGTCAATAGTTGATCGTTTGCTTCGAAAGCCACATTGTGTTTCTGGTAAGACTTTTTCCGCCAGTTGTTGAAGGCGGCAGAGGATGAAGCGAGCAAAAGCCTTTCCAGTAATGCTGAGGAGGGATATGCCTCGATAGTTGTTGCAGTCGCCTTTGTCTCCTTTGTTCTTGTAAAGTGTGACAATTTTGGCGTCTCTCATATCATGTGGTATCACGCCTTCTTTCCAACACTGCAGTAACAGATTATACAGGTGTGGTAATAGTGGGCCTTTTAGGTCTTTTAATACCTCTGCAGGAATGTTGTCACTTCCTGTGGCTTTTCCAGCAGACAGGTGGTCGATTGCATTGGAAAGCTCGACTAAGGAAGGTTCAGCGTCAAGTTCGGCCATTATTGGCAGTTTTTGGAGGTGTTACTCAAAATCTGGTTAAATATTTTTCTCAGTTGAATACAACAGAGAGTAATGCTCTACCCACCTATTCAGTTGTTCATTTTTATCTGTGATGGGTTCACCATTTACAGACTTAAGTGGGGCGCTTTTGGTGATGATTGGCCCAAGAGCTACTTTCATCTGACTAAAGGCGGTTTTCATATCTCCCTTTTCATTTGCCTCTTGTATGCTGTTACACAAGTCTGTCCAGTATTTGTTGGCGCAACGTCTTACCTCCAGCTGAAGTTTAGCTTTTGCATTTTTCAAACAAGTTTTTGTACTCTGATTGCAATTTTTGTTATACTCATTGAAAGCAGATTTCTTTTGCTCAATGAGAGGTAGGAGAATTTCGCTGTTCTGGGCTACCCAGTCGTTGTTTGAAACTTTATGCTGTCCAAAAGACTTGATGGCACAGTCATGAATTTTTGAACTGAGAGTGTTCCATGTTTCATCTACCGAGTCACATTGGGTGACATTATCCATGCTTTCAGCAAATAACTTTTCAAATGACTTTCTATTTGATTCATCTCTGATTGCTGTTACATTGATCTTAGGGATTGAAGGGGCTTTTGATCTGTATATTTTCTTGGCCGAAATTTTGATTTTGCTGACTACCAGTGCATGGTCGGTGTCACAGTCAGCACTGTGGAGGGAACGAGTTATTTTTATACAGCCCAAACTCTTCCTCCTTGAGAGAATAAGATCTAATTGATGCCAATGGCCAGACCTGGGATGGCGCCATGATGTTCTTTGGCATCTCTTAAGGTCAAAGTACGTGTTTGTAACACATAATGAGTTTACGGAGCATAGCTCCAGAAGGCGCTGCCCGTTTTCGTTGATGTTGCCAATGCCGAAGTGCCCAATGCACTTTGGCCATGCGGAGTGATCTGCTCCCACTCGAGCGTTAAAGTCACCCAGAATTAGCAGGCCTTCGGTGAGAGGGATGTTGTGGAGAGTCCTCTGCAATGCCTCGTAGAAAATGTCTTTGGTTTCGTCAGAGGAGGTAAGTGTTGGGGCATAGACACAGATAATGTTGGTAAAACCAGACCGGGTGTTCAGTCTGAGTGTCATGATACGTTCTGACACTCCAATTGGAGTTGCGATCGAATTGATAAGGGAGTTTTTTACGGCGAAGCCCACGCCGTGGATTCTCGGCTGTTCGCTGCTAAGGCCCTGCCAGAAGAAGGTGTAGTTTTCTTCTTTGACTGACCAGAAGTCGGGAAGTCGAGTTTCTTGAAGGGCAGCGATGTCGATGTTTAGTAGCTGAAGTTCTCGATCAATAATTTGGGATTTCCTGATGGAGTCAATATCAGTGAGATCTTGCTGTTGCAAGCCTGGGCGCATTGTTCTGACGTTCCAGGTACCAAGTTTTAGTATTTTTCTGTTTTTGCCAGGTGCACACTTTACGTCAGCTTTTTGACTTTTGGTCTAGCTCCAGCCACCTTATGAAGCAGGCTGACGTGGCGGAACAACACCCAACTGCCTGGGGGCTGCCCAGGTTACGGCGGGCGGTAGTTGATCAATGCAGCTGAAAAGCCGCTCCCACCGACAGAGGGGACCCCTGGCGCTCATCCGTACGCCAAATGGATTGAGCTTATCACCGGTAACTGCCACCTCCCGTGTTGTGCCCATCCGTAACGGATGGCTGGAGCGTCCTCTCCAAATCGGAAATGGGTGGGCTTATAGAGGAGAGACAGACGCTTGCCAAGCCCGAGCAAACGCCTCCTCGTTTTGCTGCCTTGCCTGGGCTATTTTTAAGAGATGGTGCTTTGCCCAGAGGCACCACCCCTCTCTCTGCCATTCTAGTTAAACCCAAGGGAGAGACCAGGTCAATACATTTGGAACTAGTCCGGCTGCAGGAGATGCTGGAAGCCAGTTTGATGCAGTTCTCCCTGACAACCACCTTCGGGTCTCCACTCCTGATTTTCTGTCTGGGTTTACTCCCATAGCCTTTGCTATCATAGCAACACACAAGGCAGTGTGGTATTTGTATTCAGGGTTGCCTTCCCCTAGTCTTCCTCTCTCCCGAGATGACCCACAAGACAGTGGGGGTGACAGTAGCAGGCTGTATTGTGTACTGTCATACAATAGCAGAAAACTCTGGCCTGTCAGTGTGTACTGAAATAGAAAAACGAACGAAATATAAAATCTGACAAGAAGTCTATTTGCATTTTCCATCCATTGTCTTTCGTCTACGGAAACAATACCATGTTCTGTGACACTGTCAGCCTGTGTTTTACGACCCGTTAATCATTTGACGGACGTCCTTGCATTTCAGAGGCAAATGAAAGAGAAAGGAAAATCCTGGCCAAGTCGCCTCATCCATCAATCTGGACTCCCTTCCTCGTAGTTGAGTGAACTGACGCTCCTTTTGGAGAGGACCATTGCCTACGTCTGTCAGGGCTTTGCGTGAACAGTCTTGCCCTCTTGCGAATAACTGAGGGGGGTTAGTACTGTACTGTACCTAAGTCTGCCTGGATCTCGAAATAAATCTCATTATAAGCACTTTGAAAGAGCTGTGGTGTTTAGGGTCAAAGCAACACATTATTTCTAGATCATTCAGGAGCAGCAGAATAGTACCATCAAAGCAAACAGAGCTAGAAAAAGTATGTTTTTGCCCTCCCCAATTCGCCTCAATGAGACATTATGGCTAGATGATATGTGTCATATTTTACTTATTTTCCACGCCATGTCACTTCATGTAATATGCCTGTTTATTGATCTGCGATATGTTATTATGTTTATGTAATGATACTTAAGATATGAACACCCATGTAACGCGGGTAGGCTATAGAGCAAAATTGTTGTATCTCCCGTGATATTAATAATGGGAGCTTACTCGGAAATACACAATATTGGTCTCAATGATCTCATTTTTAAGGGGGATACAAGAAAACTGCTTCTCTGTAACTTGGAATTGGTTAAAGAGAGCGGAATAACGAAAAAATTGCAAGAAGCAGTTTGTCATTGTTACAGTATTGCCATTATGAACCCCAATTATCATAAACCTGGAGATACAACAACTTTGCTCTATACCCGCGGTCTGTGCTCTTAAAGGCTCTGTGAAAGTGAATTTCTCTCGTGGGCTAATAAAAGTGATTCTTGTATAATCTCATCCATATAGCCGCCCCTGTATACCTAGTTGACCTTCCCTCCACTCATAGCATGTTTTGAGAAAACAGCTTGTAAAGTTTTGTACCTCAACTGACATCTTTCCGGCAAAACTTCCGAAAGACAGCCGAAACTGAAGGAAATCGAAGGTATTGTGCCTGGCCTGTAATGATTATCCTCTCCTAAATAAGAGGAGGGGGGGGGTGATTGAAGCCAAGCGTGTGACAAAAGTCCTGTGGTAGGGGGCGTGGGAGACAGAAAGGGAAGGAAGTTTTAATTGCCCAAATCGAGCGTATGTACTTTACAGATGACCCCGTAGAGATGGTCACGAGGCTTAATAATGAAGTACTTACTGCTTTCGACCGTCGCAACCAATGCTGAAATAAAGAGAAAAAAAAAATAATGCGATATTGTTCAGATCAATTTGCCTTCAGTTAGAGATTTGGTAGGATGTTCATTGTATGGCCTTATAATTCCTTCTGACGGTTTAAGAGGAAAAGAAAATTACTTCAACATAGGTGTCAGAAGTACAGTGTGCCAGTGGAATGCAACTATTACCACATTATAACTTACATGTGTGACCGACATATCGTCAGTTGATGACCAGAATTATGTCAAAATTGACATTTTGAGAAAATCGGTCAATTCTGGCCTCTTCACAATCATGGATATAAACATAATTTTCTAGAAACGAGATTTCCGAGATTGTTTGAAAGATACAGCATTGCATGATATCTTTAGATATTATGGAAGGCCGTTAGAAAAGTAAAATTTGGCTAAAATTGAAAAAGCAGCCAAGTTGGACATAGTCAATTCTGGTCCTCAGACGACGATATTGTTTTTTAAGTGTTTAAGTGAAAAAAAAGAAACTTTACTGGGGATATTGATCCCATTAATTTTTAGAGCACAATTCACTGGTGAACAGTAGCATCAAGATTAATTTGATTATTCATGAAAGCACTGACGACAATAACAACATTAGCAACCATAAATATCATATTATCGTCTTCAACTCATTGTCATCGTAATCATTACCTTTAACATAGTATTGTATAAATATCAATAACAGGTTCTCAAATATAAAGTATCTTCAGAAAAATCTCCATCAGTAGTAACCCCATCATCCGCTACTACCATTTATTAATAACGTTGTCATTGTCCACTACAACATCCGCGTCCTCGTTATCATCGAAAATAATGACATCAGCAAAATGAAGCTACAGTCAACAACATGATGATTATAAACAACAACATTTGGAAAGAAGAACAAAAGACAGAACAATAGTCCTTTTGAGGGCTAAAAACTTGATGAAGAAGAAGAAGGAGGAACAGAACGAAAGAAAATGGTCCTTTTGAAAAAGAAAGGAAATCAGAATGAATGAAAATAGCCCGTTTGAGAGCTACGAACTTGAAGAGGAGGAAGAGGGAAATATGTCGTAACGATGGTAAACAGCTCTTTTGAAGGCTAATAAACTTAAGACAAAGATCCACGCCAGATTGATAGAAAAGGCCCTTTTCAGGGCTATGAGCGCAAGGCCAGAAGAAAAAGAACGAAAACAAACTAAACAGGTACAAATCTCTAAGACAGTGAGCCCATAGAAATAAAGATCACTTCACAACACACTGCACAGGAAAATGGGCACGAGAAAACTGTAATATAACAGAGAATGTGAATAATAAATAAAAGATTCTAGAACTTACCACAAACAAACACCCAGACAAGTTTAAACTCCATGGTTATTGAAATCCGCAGTAGACAACTCTTGTGACCTGAAAGATTCAAGAAACGTTTTTACAATACGATATAGGTACAGAAAGTGGATATGTAAATAATCATGAAATTAACGCAACATTTTGACACAATTTAATACTGTGGATTTTTTTTTGGAAGTGCTTAGAGAGGGACACATGTCCCCCTCCAAGCAAGTGCTTACAGAGGGACATATATGTGAAAAACGTCATCGAAATATGGTGACTTGCTATTTTTACTCAGACAGCCGACGGATATTCTATTTTGGGAAGTCTGCCTGTTTTTGATTTCGATCGGCCCTCAAATAGCCTGTAGGCTATTTTATGTATGACTAGATCGAAAGATCTTCCCAACTCTAAATCTCACCCTACCCCTAACACTAATTGCCATGCCGACTTTGACAGCGCATGGTCATACGCCATCGTGCGTAAAATAGCGAAAGGAATATTTTGCAGAAATACGTAAAACAGCCTACAGGCTATTTGCTGTCATACGTAAAATAGACATTCCGCACTCTCGAAATAAGTAAATATCCTATTTGCCGCCATACGTAAAATAGACGCTCCGATGTTCTGTCACCTTGTGATTCTTCTCACACGTATAGGCTAGCACAGCGGTTGGTGCATGTCCCTGGTAGTGGTAGGCTCATTTTCTATCCTGTCATTCTTTTACCTCTGTCTATCATCTGACTTTTCCCAGCACAACGTGGCTGTTATCGTGTCATTGTGCTTGTCTTCAAACTTAAACTTAAACGTATTGGCCACACAAACAGATTAAATTTGGAGCGCATATTATTGCTCCGGCATCTGTGAGATCCAGAACTAGATCTAGATCTTCAAAAATATTTATTTTGTTTCAGAGCCCACACAGTGACTGCATAATACGTTCTAACTATGCCCCTCCATGCTAAAGGAACTGATCTATGCAAATGTCCCTCTTAAATCCTGCGCTGAAAGATATCTTAAATCCTGTGCTTAGAGATATTAAAATAATGTGATGTGTCCCTCTGTAGTAAATGTAAGCACACATTTAGAAGGGGGGGGGGGGGGGAGGGGCCTGTGTCCCTCTGTAAGTACACATTTAGAGCGGGATATGTGTCCCTCTGTAGGCACTTGCTTAGAGGGGCTCGTGTCCTAAGTGAACGGAATAGTATTTAATCCGGTCACCTCGCTCGTGTCCCTCCGTAAGCACTTGCTTAGATGGGGACATGTGTCCCTCTGTAAGCACTTGGTTAGAGGGGGACAGGTGTGTATGTCCCTCTGTAAGCACTTGCTTAGAGGGGGACATGTGTCCCTCTCTAAGCACTTCCTTTTTTTTTTTTGTTCATTTCGTCTAATTA
Source organism: Onchidella celtica (assembly GCA_963931925.1). Lineage (NCBI taxonomy): Eukaryota > Metazoa > Mollusca > Gastropoda > Systellommatophora > Onchidiidae > Onchidella > Onchidella celtica. The sequence continues at coordinate 23,899,324 of OZ007584.1, forward strand.
TTTTGTCGTACAAAATGCAGTGAAGCAAACTCGAATTCCGGCGACAATTAAAAAGTCAGTTTGTAAGGATTAGATTTTTATTTATTTATTTTTTTTTTTTGAAACCTGGTTTGACCCTAAATGACATTCGTTTTGGGGGTGTTATGATGAAAAGAATGAGTGTCTGGGGTCTGCCGCACCCTGAGTGTAAAATAGGGTTAAAGCCTAAAGTCTTACCCTGTCCAAGTCTGGCTCCCCTCTGGTCAAGAGAAGGGGTATATTTCTAGTTATAACTATGCATGAATAACTTTTCCCCCTTTCAGATGTACAGGGGAACATCTTTTTCCGGTGTCTTGCCGAAGTTTATCACCTGCATAAAAATTCCCCCTTTTTCCTTTTCTGTGTCTTGGCTATCGTGACATCTCATTCCTCATTTCGAGGGTCACGTGGTAAACTATCGTAACTCGACTTTTGTTTTTTTCAAAAATTGAGATACTTGGCATGTTTGTAGCTCCTGACAGCCCGCAGATTGTGTTGTAAGTTGAAAGTTAATTCTGGAAACCAAGGGTTAATTGACCTTTTTTTTTTTGATGTCGTAACTCTTAAGTCTGATGAAAAAGGTTATCCAGTAATTTTTCTTGCTTCTCCTGTAATTTTGTCAAAATCTAGTTAGGCTATTGCACCATGCAGCTTTGGATTCATTCTGTGTAAATAAAACAAAAAATAATTTGAAAATTTAAAAATATTTACTAAAGTCAAGTTTTGATGACTTGCCCTCGCGGCCAAGATTGGCCACATGACGTCGTTGTTGTTCATGCACTCTGATGGGAGGAGGAAAGCATTTTTGACAATTTTATGATTTTAGATGCTGCAATTATTTATCAATATCAGTGAACAACGTTACACACAATTTAACTCATTACTATAGCTCACAGGGCCAGAGCATACTTTACTTTTCATTTTTCTGTTCGCGTAAATCTTGATACAATTTTGGCCTTCACATCTTTCACGAATACAGCCAGAATGACATCTTCAAAAATTTATGACATTAATTTTCTTTATTTAACGTCTAACCAAATCTCTTCTGTATCGACCTGCCCTGTTTATTCAAGCTTCAGACAATCTTTGACAAGCCCAGCGCACGGGAAAGTGCTTTACTCATGCGTGCATTCAATTTCGTTCAAGTTCTTTAGGTAGAAACGGCTGTAGATTATAATAAGAAACCTTCTAGATCCGGGGGAGGGGGGAAAGGGTGAGAGTATCGGTTTATCCCGAGTAATGCTAGATACGCCCAGTAGAATACAATTTTTTATTTTTTTTTTAAAGAGAAAATATGAGAAATTGTTATGGGCGTTTGTTAAACGTGAACACCGTACAGAAATGACCTGCGCTCCGCAGCTGTGACCGGTGGGTCGTCCAACTGACAGCCAGTTGACAAGACAATCGTGACGGTGACATGTCCAACTAGTGACGTCCGTGTGTATTCTGTAACTATTGTACACGCACACACACTGTTCTCACTGTTCCCCTACCGGGGATTGTCTTCAACTCTGTAAAAGTCTTGTCCAGCTGTAGACAAAGATACTTGAGGGAGAAAGGGGGAGTTATGGAAGGCCAGTTAGTAACAGATGATTTGTTTGTTGTGACGTCATTAGTCACTTGATAATAATAGATTATATAAAACTCATAGACTCGTATGAAACTCCCATTTACATCCCTCTTTCTTTGTTCTTCTTTCTGGGTTTTATTCCCTATGCAATCTTGACGGTTGTATGACATTTGGAGCACTACTGCAGAGCAAAGAAAGCCGCCATGTGATATTTGGGGCACTAAGTTAGTTCAAAGAAAGCCGCCATGTGATATTTGGAGCACTAGCATTTGGGCTGCGATTTTATCGATTAATCCTTAGCCCACCGTTTGACTATCGATTACTCAACGAATATTTTGCAATAACTTGCGGTGGGTACCACAGGGATAGAAAGTTTCTTTATATGACTAACCCTAACCTAACCCTTACCCTAATACCAGCAGCGGTATAGGTGCCCCAAATGTCATACTGAAATTTTATTAATTTTTTGGTAGTGCTCCAAATGTCATACTGCAATTTGACCTAGATTTAGGCAGTGCCCCAATTGTCATGTTTTAAAAATTTTGGTGCTCCAAATGTCATGCCACCATCTTGACACACACAAGTACCAGAAGAGAGGAATGAACGATAAGATGTAATAAAAACCATGACGTGAAATGAAAGATAGTAAAATGAAGTAAAATAAAGCAATCATAGTTTCATAGACAAGTACAGACAAGCAATCAAGACAAATAAGATAAAATAAATATGTTCACTATAATATAGTGCGAAGGATTAAGGTTGATAATAGTAATGCAAATAATGATAGAAATGATGACTGTAATAATAACAAAATATCATGGTAATACTAAAGATAATTGGTGGTCAAGAGGCCAGGTACTCGCCTCTCATGCCAAGGGTCCCGGGTTCAAAACCCGGTCGGTGCAGGCATGTTGGAAGTTTGGGATTTTTCTCATATTTTCGTGTCCCTGATCCTATTGGGGGGTAGGATCGAGTACCTAGTCTTCTCGGATAAGGACGAAAAAATTCGGAGGGGGCGTGTGCACGTTGCGCACGTTAAAGATACCTTGGCAGTTGGAAATCGTAAAGAGCTGGCCGAACAGGCTGCTGCCCAGGCAAAATCAAAATAAAAATCCCTCATCCCCCCCCCCCAACCAACGCCAAAAAAAAAAAAAAAAAACGCCGACCGGCGCTGCACTGTGGCGACAATGTGCCTACCCCAATTGTAACTGGGCTGCAATGGCACAAAGGCAAATTTCCCAAATGGGATTAAAGAATTATACAAAATAAAAATACAAAATATTACTATCAATGACAATATTAATAATTGCGTGCCTAAAAAAAAACAATAAGAGATTAATAAAATAGAATAAATAAAATGAATTACGAAAAGATAAAATAAAATAGAGTAAAATAAAATCAGATAAAATAAACAAATACTTTTTTTTAAAAGGAAAGGTAAGGTAAAAAAAAAAAAAAAATCAACAAAATCACCTGATATTGATAATTTTTACAAAAATAAGATAAAATAAACAAACTGTTTCTTTTTTAAAGATAAATGTGAGTGTGCATGAGAAAACCAGCCTTAACTCGGCAACATGACATTTTGAGTTCTGTACATATAATAAAAGATAAGACATTTCTGATAAATTGAAGTCAGTGACCCCCCTAAAACAAGATTTTGAGAAAACGGCATTTAATCCTATAAGTGGCAGTAGCTAATTGACCAAGTAATATTGGAGTGATGATGTTAGGAGATCGTAGTCTAATTACAAAGCCGTTATAGAGATCATAGTGAGTGGTGTTCACTGCTCGTCTACAGTTTACCCTGTAACATGCCACGGTCCCCTAAACAGCAGCCAAGTTGGAAGTTTGTGTCGGACCCATAATTATTTTCACTTCAAAGCCGTTTTTCTCAAAATCAGCTCTGCCGACTTATGCCGGGTTTTCTCATGCACACTGACAAATAGAAGAATATAACGTGAAAAAAAGAAAAATTGAATAAAATGAAATTAATGAAATAAGATAAAATAAAATGACATGAAATAAGAACATTGGCATTATCTTCTATATTATCACTAGACAGTTCTAGGGTTAGTTTGAGTTGACTTCCTGTGTTGTGAGACAGTAAACAGTAGTAAACTTGTGACAAGCCAACTAATTGCTCGTCGTGACAATGTTGACAACCTGCTGTACGCACTGCATGCTAATTGATATATTTAATGTACTCTACTAGAGTGTACCTGCGTGCAGGACACAGCGTAGGTGTACTGTTCTTGACTGGACATTGTACTAAGTGCAGAGACACAGTTTAGGGCAGGCAATGTCAAAGTTTCAAACAGTCAGTTTTGAGTCTGAGTTTGAGTTTGAGTTTAGAGAGTGCACGTGGACACGTTAACCGTCACATTGTGTTGGGGAAAAGACGATAAACAGAATATTGATTGTGCATGAGAAAACCCACAATAAGTCGCAAACATGACATTTTGAGTTCTGTACACATAATAAAAGACAAGACATTTCTGATAAATTGAAGTCAGTGACCCCCCTAAAACAAGATTTTGAGAAAACGGCAGTTAATCCTAAAAGTGGCAATAGTTAATTGACCCATTAATATTGGAGTGATTGCTGTTAGGAGACCGTAGTCTAATAACTAAGCCGTTATAGAGATCATAGTGAGTAGTGTTCACTGCTCATCTACAGTTTACCCTGTAACATGCCACGGTCCCCTAAACAACAGCCAAGTTGGAAGTTTGTGTCGGACCCATAATTATTTTCACTTCAATGCCGTTTTTCTCAATATCAGCTCTGTCGACTTATTGTGGGTTTTCTCATGCATACTCACATTTATTTAGAAAGGAAATCGAATGAAATGGTGATGAAAAACGCCAACACGGAGCGATAACTAATAAAAAGAGTTCGGTGATGACAGTTGCAGTTCATGGGACGCCTGAATCGACACAAAGGTCTTGAACACTTTCCTTTAACTGGGGAAATAGAGGGCAAACAAAGCAGAGGTAGACAAAGAATAACATATCTAGAGAGTTTGAACAGATGGGCGACAGGGAAAAATCAGGACAATATGGGCTTTTTGAGAGCATCCGAGCGGAGGAATGAGTTGCGAACCATGGTCGTCGATATCTGTTCCAGATCCGGCACTTGAAGAGAGAGAGAGAGAGAGAGAGAGAGGGAGAGATAGAGAGAGAGAGAGAGAGGGAGGGAGGGAGGGAGAGAGAGAGAGGGAGAGAGAGAGGGAGAGAGAGAGAGGGAGGGAGAGAGAGAGGGAAACAGAGAGAGAGGGAAAGAGAGAGAGAGAGGGGGGAGAGAGAGAGGGAGCGAGAGGGAGAGAGAGAGAGAGGGAGAGAGAGAGAGAGAGAGAGAAAGAAAGAGAGAGAGAGAGAAAGAAAGAGAGAGAGAGAGAGAGAGAGAAAGAAAGAGAGAGAGAAACAGAGAAAGAAAGAGAGATAGAAAGAAAGAGAGAGAGAGAGAGAGATTTAGATGCTGATTTTAAAACAAACAAAATACTTCTATGACCGTGAATGAGGGAAGGTGCGCGTGTGTACTATTTAATTCTATCATTTTCATAATTTGCCAAAATCGACCCTACTCATTCTCTGCATGGCCTTTCACAAGGTCAAGGGTGGGGTAGTCGTGGGTAGGGGAAAAAGAAGGCTATTTATATGGCAAGTTTATACAGAGAGAAAATGTAAGGGAGTATCGTAATAGAATATTAAGGTAAGCAGCCTTCGCATGTCACATTAGGAAAAAGATGTATTGACTACCCCCCCCCCCCAAAAGGGGGGAGGGGGGATAAAAACGCCAATTTTTCCTTATTACATGAAGAAATACCTAGTCTTCTCGGATAAGGACGAAAAAATTCGGAGGGCCCGTGTGCAAGTTGCGCACGTTAAAGATACCTTGGCAGTTGGAAATCGTAAAGATCAGGCCGCTGCCAGGGCAAAAATTAAATAAAATTCATCTCTACCATTCCCTCCCCTCCCTCCCCCCCCCCCCCAAAAAAAACAAAAAAACCCGCCGACCGGCGCTGTACTGTGGCGACGACGTACCTGCTCCAGTTATAACTGGGCTGCAATGGCACAAAGGCAAATTTCCCAAATGGGATTAAAGAGTTATACAAATACAAATACAAATACAAATACAAATACGGCACACACCTAGCCAGTTCTGTTAGCTAGTTCTGTTGGGGTGAATTGTGGAGGGCAAAAGTGATCCTTTGTATTTTTCCCTATTTCATAATAAAGATCATAAAAACGACACGCACTAGTAATAATAATAATAATAATAATAATAATGATAATAATAATAACAATATTATAATTGTAGCAATAATACAGTACATAGTGTATATTTTCATTATCATTGTATCGTAATAGTCGCGACCATAATAATAATAATGATAATAGAACAAGGGATACAATCGCAATATTTATAAATATTAGTGTTCAACCGTTATTTCCCTTGGAAACCTTTCTATGACACTTTCCCCTTCTTCACAATTCCTTTTTTCTTTCCCCTTCTCCTCATATTCTTTCAATCCTTTCCTAAACTCATCATAAACCATAATATCATAGTTACAAAATGTATACCCATTCGCTTAATCATCTTTAATCCTTTCAGAACTGAAACAGCATTGCTGTTAACTCTTTACTGCTGCATCAATTACAGGTTTTGTTCCTCCATTACTGGCTTTTATATAGATCAATAGCCTGATCAAGATTCATAATATATTTATCGTTGAAAAAAACTGAAATACGTGAATCTTAATATAAACTGGACTTCGGATAATCTAGCTTCAACGGATGGTAGAACATTGGGACAGGGCTGTCTTGCCTCACTTTAGACTCGAACTTTCCTGTGAATGGAAACTGAGACTTGATTCAATCTTACTAGTGGGCAAGATCCCGTTTAATTCCATAGTTCCAACAAGTCGAGGCAAAACAAATTTTTGGTTCAGTGCTCTATGGATCTCCCATCCTCCCCTCTCCCCGTGCACGGCGACAGAGCATGCGTTATGGCACGGAGGCTCAGCGAACTAACTTTTAAAGATTGACAGTAATCCAAAAAAGATTAGACTGCACGCTCTGGAGGACGAGGGAAGCATTATAATGGCCTTCGATCTTCAGATGAGACCAAAGTAAAATGTATAAATTCGTGAAAATAATAATGATAATAATAATAATAATAAGGACAAATAGATAGATAGATAGATAGATAGATAGATAGATAGATAGATAGATAGATAGATAGATAGATAGATAGATAGACAGATATATAGATAGATAGATAGATAGATAGATAGATAGATAGATAGATAGATAGATAGATAGATAGATAGATAGATAGATAGATAGATAGATACATACATAGATAGATAGATAGAAAGACAGATAGACAGACAGATAGATAGATAGATAGATAGATAGATAGATAGATAGATAGATACATACATAGATAGATAGATAGAAAGACAGATAGACAGACAGATAGATAGATAGATAGATAGATAGATAGATAGATAGATAGATAGATAGATAGATAGATAGATAGGTAGATACGTAGATAGATAGATAGATAGATAGATAGATAGATAGATAGATAGATAGATAGATAGATAGATAGATAGATAGATAGATAGATAGATAGATAGATAGATAGATAGATAGATAGATAGATAGATAGATAGATAGATAGATAGATAAATAGATAGATAGATAGATAGATAGATAGATAGATAGATAGATAGATAGATAGATAAATAGATAGATAGATAGATAGATAGATAGATAAATAGATAGATAGATAGATAGATAGATAGATAGATAGATAGATAGATAGATAGATAGATAGATAGATACATAGATAGATAGATAGAAAGACAGATAGACAGACAGATAGATAGATAGATAGATAGATAGATAGATAGATAGATAGATAGATAGATAGATAGATAGATAGGTAGATACGTAGATAGATAGATAGATAGATAGATAGATAGATAGATAGATAGATAGATAGATAGATAGATAGATAAATAGATAGATAGATAGATAGATAGATAGATAGATAGATAGATAGATGGATAGATAATAGATAGATAGATAGACAGATAGACAGATAGATAGACAGATAGATAGATAGATAGATATATAGATAGATAGATAAATACATAGATAGATAGATAGATAGATAGATAGATAGATAGATAGATAGATAGATAGATAGATAGATAGATAGATAGATAGATAGATAGATAGATAGATAGATAGACAGATAGATAGATAGATAGATAGATAGATAGATAGATAGATAGATAGATAGATAGATAGATAGATAGATAGAAATGTTTTTTCCCACACCGACGACTACCAATAAGAAGGAGCACTGTGTCTAATAAGTGTACAGAATGCTTTCCAGGAGTAAAAGGAGTTAAATATGAGTCAATATTAACCAGATTCGACCTTAATTACCGACTTTACACACCCTCTATTTATGAAAACGGGATGTTTAATTACATGGGTTGGTATTATGTTTTTATTTAAGGAGGTTCGCTTCTGGTGGCATTTACATCTCATTTCCCTTGTTTTTTTTTGTTGTTTTTTTTAATCTTTTTATGTGTTTCTGTGATAGGGATTTTTATTTGTATGTTTTTTTATTTTATCCTTCTCTTAATTTCCGTTTGCCAGGGTATCTTTAAAGTGCACAACATGCACACGTTTATCTGAGGTTTTTGTCGTTATCCGAGAAGACTAGATGCTCGATCCCACCTACCATAGGATCAGGGACAGGAATATTCCCTCCAAATTCCAAAATGTCTGCACCGACCCGGAATCGAAACCGGTACCTTTGGCATGAGAGGCGAGCACTTTGCCTCTAGACCACCGTGTGCACTGTGTCCCCCCCCCACCCCCACCCCCACGCCCACCCTCCTCCCCTCACCCAGGGGACACATAAGGGCCGAGCCATGGGCTTTTTTAACAGGCCTGTGCAGAGCTGGCAGTGGGCCCAAGCCAGATATGAACTATAGGCCTCCATTTCAAACTGTTTACCAAATCCTTTTGTTTTTATTTAATCAAGTGACATGTATTTTAAGCTGCACAAATCTTGCAAACAAACTTTACACGGCTGTGACTTTTGCACGAATTTGAATAATTCAAAAATGGTCAAAAAGGAAATAAGCAAAAACTATTCCAGTAAAATAAAAATCTTTCACTAAATTTCTAATGACGATGTCCTCTCTTGGACAACCAAACAACAAGTTCAGAACTATATGACGTTTCAGCCTGTTGGGTCAAGTGTTTTGACAGTTTATACCATGCCAGAAATGCTCATACAGATCTAGTTCATTTATGGGATCAATAGAACTTGAATTAAAGATGACAGAGCTTTTATGTTATTCAATTATCTCCAGCGGTTCAAAGGTTACAGTGGTTTAAGTTTGTTGCAACGGATAGTATAATTTATAATGCATTTGAAACGTTCTGTAGTTCTTTTCAGTTACTTTATCTGCATTTATTTATCTATATTATATCTGTCTTAATCTCCTTGCCAATGTTCATGTAAATAATATTTTGCGCAACGGCCCCGGAGACTCTGACGTCAGTATTCATTAACAAAGGGTACCGTCCGCTTTGCCACACTACCAGGGAAAAGATGCCCTCTCAAAATCCTAGATCCATGCCAGAGTAGGCAATTTTAACTTTCATATTTAATAATAAAAATAATAATAATAATGTATAGCATTTATATAGCGCATATCCATTTAAAATGCTCTATGCGCTTTACAGAAACAACAAACCACAGAGCAGAATGGAGCTGCCTGCGAAGCGCTCAACACACTGCCCTGCTTCTTTCTCTCTCCCTGTCTCGCTCACTCTCTCTCTCTATCTCAGAGCAAATTGTAACGCAGCCTGTTAGGCGCAGTTCACAACTCACAACGGTTCACAGCAGTTCACAACTCACAACGGTTCACAGCAGTTCACACAACACACAACTCAAATAATATTTGAATATTTATTAATAACAACATATATTTAATAATGAATAATAATGTCCAAATTAGGGGAGAAAAGTATAAAAAAAATACTTGGACTTATTGGTTACCATGGTAACGCCACCATCTTGAATTTCGCCTCCATGTAAACAGCTATTTTCAAAACCTAAAGGCTCCGTCATTTTTCAACAAATGATCTTGAAATTTTGTATGCTTATATTTCAATACATAATAAAGATATTTTAGTATTTTTATTTTGATATCTTTGATAGATGTTTTCTAAGAAATTCTGAAAATTGTATATAGCGCGTATGCATTTTTCTTGATTTTTCACCACAAAAATGATAGATTTCTCGTAAACTGTAAAAGATACTCAAACGTGGATACTATTTTTTTTAGTATATGTACACAATATAAAGATGCTATAGTCCAATTTACATTGAAATCCAACAAAATATAAAAAAGGAGTTAGGAAATTAACGTAAAAAAAGTAAGTTTTGAGAAAAACGCGTTTGAAAATTTGCAAAGGTTTTTTGGCTGAAAAAGGTGTCTGCATGTTTACCGAATGTCTCAATACATTCCTGGCCGTTCTGGATCATTCATACAAGTGGGAGATTCCAATATAAGGGTCCCTATACCACAAATCAGCCAGAAATGGCGTTTCATTGTGTCTTGAACTGGCAATTATAGCGTATTTTCTTCGATTGGAAGCGAATATTTTACTCGACCCTCTCCCATGAAAGTCTTGTTTTTTTTTATGGAAAAACGCGTAGCTAGGTCAAATGAGTATCAAAAACGTAAATAGAAATGGTTGAACTTTCCGAAAATCAACAAAAGCAAGAATCGACATTTTGAGCCCAAAACTCGAATTTCAGGACCCGCCCCCCCCCCACCCCCTCCTAAACGTATGGTCTCACAAATGTAAACTTTTCATTCTTTACTTTTTAATTTCCTAGTCCTAAGGGAAAAAAAATGTTTGGATTTCAATCGTCCTCAGAAAATAAAGAACAGAACGACTCATAGTATAGGTAGAATGCGCATATCCACCATTTTGTCTGTCCGGACCCACTTAAGGTGTCGCGAACCAATCGGCGGCGAGTTCACTACTGTAAACAATGACACGTGTGTATACGCACATGGGAGGCGTTCGGTCAATTCTTTCACTTCCTTTCCTTTGTTTACACGGAGGGTAGGGAATCGGACCAGTTTGGATACATCCTTTCCACCCCTGTCACAACAGTCAAATGCAATGCAACCAGCAGGCATTTTAACTGCTTAGACACATCTCGAAGTTACACTCATCAGCTGATGCACCGGCCATCTTGTTTGGCGGCAGTACAAAACAAAACCTCTGTGACGTCATGCGCATTCTACCTATAAAGGAGGTAAGACCTCTAATGTAATCACTAAAGGCCTTTTAACCGCTGAGCCTTAAATTCTACATACTACCATATTACGATGGAAAATGTGTGCGCTGGCATATTTTAAAAGGTCTTGAAGTTCGCTACATTTTTAATACTTTCGTTGATTTTGAGCCACAATTGAGTTGAACACAAGAAATTGTTCGAGCCGACATTTTGAGCCGGAAAAAAAGACGTATTTTCTTGGAGAAGAATTAAAAAGTATGACAGGAAATTTCGTTCTGCGCCTCAATTTATACTTTCTGGGACCCACAGACTAATAAATTAACCAGACTGGAAACACCAACTTCGGGCAGTGTCGTTTTTTACGGAATTTCCCGAGCTGCGGTCGTATAACCAACATGGCCGCCGCTGGGGAAATTCCGATTCTAGTTCTATCTGCAGTAGAAATTTCTTTTTATTTGTCAAGATTGGTTGTTCTTGGTGCGGAACCAAATTTCCGCGTTCAGTAGGCGCGTCAAAATGGTGTCATTCAAAATTGTAGCTATGCTGAAGCGTCGGTCGTTAGCGTAAACCTAATGTGGCGGATGGTTCATGACCTTTCGCTGTTTTGTGACGTCACACAATTGGATCATCCAGTCTGGGTATAATAGCTGAGTTGCCCGGCCCTGCCCGGGATAAATCCGATTTATTAGTTTCAGTTCTGGGTGATTATTACGGACCTGCTTCATTTTGCCTGTTCCTTTAGCTTTATTTATTTTTGTTTGTTTGTTTTTAGATAAGTTTTACTGCTCTCCCTTTGCGCGTTGACATCCTGCGCATCCCGTCAGCATCTGTCAAATGGCAATGATTTGCGCACGGGTTAGTTTGTTTGTTAGTGAACACATCGCAGGAAGTGATAACGTCATGTGTAGGCGGAAGTGGGCTATTATTAGAAACATACATCAATATCTTATTGATCGTAAATTTCGGATCAAGCTCTCTCGTGAATTTAGTCTTTAATTATAACCGCATTTACCGATTAACTCAGAAATAACAAACGGTTTTGTTTGTGTATAGCGATAGGAACAATGTTCGCTATCCCATAATTCTTTGTGCTAAATTTCAGGTCGATGCGTTGTGTAGTTTCCGAGTTCATAGGACTGTTATGGGTTTTGTTGTAGCTTTATTATATACATGTGCTGGACAGACAGACAGAGATTGCAAGAGAGTAAAAGGGACAGAGAGAGTGAGAGACAGACACAGACAGAGTGAGAGAGAGAGTGTATGAGTGAGAATGACAGGGGAGAGAGAGACAGAGACAGAGAAAGACACAGAAAGAGTGAAAGAGAGAGTGGGTGGGGAAAGAGACAGAGACAGAGAGAGAGAGGGAAGAGAGTGAGAAATGAGAGAGACACAGAGAGAGACAGAGAGAGGGAGAAAGAGATAGAAGGAGAAATAATGAAGGACAGAGAGAGCGAGAAGGGTTGGGAGAGAGAGTGTTTGTATGTGAGAGAGAGAGAATGAGCGAGAAACACAGAGATAGAGAGGGAGAAAGTGTATGTGTGAGAGAAAGAGAGACATAGAGAACGAGAGATGGAGCACAGTGCAATGCTGAGTACCCCATGTAGTGTCTCTGGACAATTTGAAAAAGTTACACTGCTGTTCTTTTTTCTTTCTTTTTTTTTTATTAAAGCGGAGCCAAATGAATTTTGATAAAGAGATATTTTTCTGTGATAATGTTACCGTTTAGAGCCAAGCAGTCAATAGCCGGAAGATAATGAAATCAATAAAAAGTGTTGGTTAATTAACGTTAAAGTGCAGCAATTGAATGCAGGTCAGTTTGACAGTAATTAGTTGGGAAAGAATAAAAATGTATGAGAGCAGAGAGGACAGAGAGGGAGAAAGAGGAAGAGAGAGAGAGAGAGAGAGAGACAGAGAGTAGGGCTCGGTTTGGATGAGACTGTCACGGATAGATAGATAGATAGATAGATAGATAGATAGATAGATAGATAGATAGATAGATAGATAGATAGATAGATAGAGATTTATTATATTTATACCTACTTACCTATCTATCATTCGACCCAACTACCAAACTACCTACCTACCTGAGGTCTGTCTATCTATCTATCTATCTATCTATCTATCTATCTATCTATCTATCTATCTATCTATCTATCTATCTATCTATCTATCTATCTATCTATCTATCCATATCTACCTGCCTACTTGCTTACCCATCACCCACTTGTCTGTCTGTCTGTTTGTCTGTCTGCCCACCTTGTCCAAGTCCTTACCAGCAGCGATGGGTACACAGGTAAATCCACACACACAAACACACATAGCCCCCCCCCCACCACCCCCACCCCACCCCGCCCCACCCCTAATCTCACACTACTACACAATGCACATCGCTCACCTTTGCTGCCCACCGGCCCACAATGACCAGTAGCACATTTCACTGCCCCATGTCATCTAGATCAAAGTAACTAATCCCGTCCAGTAGATGTCATAACCCATAGGGGTCAAGTGTTCACTTGTAAGGGGGGGGGGGGGGTCATCCTTAAACATTCTACTTGCTTCTGGTGCTGAGCTCTTTGTTTCCCGAAGATTTCTCCTCGTAGCTTCTTTTTTCTTTTCTTCTTGTTGTTGTACCATTTGTATTTTGAATACTTGTTTTGCATGGCAAGAGAAAACACAGAGGTTGGACCTGGACAAGAACGGGACAAAACTGTGGAAACTGACAAGAGCACTTAATAGAGAACCAAACTATTTTGCACCCCCAGCCCTTGAAACAGAAAATGGTAACCTGCAAACCGCACAACAGGCAGCCAACTCATTCATGAAACAATTTCAGGAGACTGGCAACATATCAGTGGAAAAACATTCTGACAAGGAGGTGAAGGAAAATAATAGAACCCTAAAGAACAAGCACAAGGAACCAGAGGATAAAATCATGACGGATCCACTGAAGAAAGAAGAGCTAGAGCAAGCGCTAAAAGCCCTAACCACAGAAAAGTCTCCAGGACCTGATGGAATAACAAATGAGATGCTTATTCATTTGGGAGAGACAGCCAAAAGAAAACTACTCCAACTTTTTAATGCTTCATGGAAGACTGGAGAAATACCTGCCACTTGGAAAAAAGCAACCGTTATCCCCATCAAAAAAGAAGGTAAACCAGGTAATAAACCAGAAAACTACCGACCCATCAGTCTAACCAGCTGTCTGTGCAAACTACAAGAAAGGATTGTTAATGCAAGACTCATGTGGTATCTGGAAAGCAATCACATCCTTGTGAATGAACAAGCCGGGTTCAGACGAAGTCGATGTACAGAAGACCAGATCACCTATATCACACAGGTCATAGAAGACGGCTTCCAAGAAGGAAAGAAGACGGTAGCCGTATGGGTCGATATGGAGAAAGCCTTCGACAGAGTATGGAGGGATGGAATGATACTGAAACTGTTGCAGGCTAAAGTGACGCACAATATGCTAAAATGGATCTGCAGCTACCTGTATGGAAGAAAAGCTAGAGTGTCATCTCAAGGAACCCTAAGCAGAGAAGCCAAATTGAGGCATGGAGTGCCACAGGGAGGGGTTTTATCTCCAACATTGTTCCTATTATATGTCAACGACCTGAAAGGAACACTATGCAGAGAAGTAAAAGCAGTGATGTACGCAGATGACCTTGCTCTGCTCTCCTCCGATAGTAATGCGGGAGCGGCCAGACAGAGATTACAGATCACCCTGGACCACCTACAAGACTGGACAGAAACATGGTGTATGAAACTAAATGCTCACAAGACAAACTACACTGTATTCAGCCTTTCTCCAAAGCTGGACAACATCACGCTAAATGTAGGCCAACACACTCTTAAGAAAAATGAATCACCCAAATACCTTGGTGTGCACTTTGATACCAGATTAACATGGAAAAACCAGATAGCAGAATGCCAAAGAAAAGGATATCAAAGAACCAGATTAATGAAAAAATTAGCAGGAACAAAATGGGGAGCAAGTATGACAATCCTAAAGCATACTTACCAGGGATATGTCAGACCAGCACTAGAATATGGAATGGCTGCTTGGGGTACATGTGCCAAAAGCCAAATGGGAAAACTTGACAAAGTACAAAACCAAAGCCTGAGAATCATTACGGGAGGCATAAAATCAACACCCATCACAGAAATGGAAACAGTTACTACACTGGAATCTCTACCTGAAAGAAGAGACAAGAAGATACTAAACCAGTACTCTAAAATAAAGTCACAGATCCATCAACCACTCCACCCGAGATCCAAAGAGAAAGGCACTGACAGGCTGAAGAGAACAAACTTTGTGGAAAATGCACAAAGACTAGAAAAAAATCACAACCTAACAAAACTATCGGTGGAGGAAGTAAGAGAAGTAACAAACAGATGTCCACCATGGGCAAGAACAAAGCTGCCACCTATTATAACCAGTGTGAAGGGCATTTCCTCCAAACAAGACCTAAACCAGGAGGCACTGAAAAGAGTGACACTGCAGTACCTTGACCAGAAATACCCAAGAGACGAATGGGTCAGAATATATACTGATGGATCGGCTACTGAAGCTGTCACCGACGGAGGAGCTGGCATATTCATTGAATGGCCAAATGGAACTAATAAGAAAATCAGAATGCCTGGAGGGAAGAGATGCAGCAATTACAAAGCGGAGGCACTGGCATTGCTAGAGGGATCAAAGGCCATCTACAAGGAAGAAGGCACATATGACTCCAAAGTTGTATTCCTGTCAGATGCACGGTCTGTGCTCGAATCTCTCCAAAATCCAGATTGCATGATACACAATGAACTTATTACAGAGCTAATGCAACTGAAAAACTCAGCCAGAGAAGTTTACCTGCAATGGATTCCTGGACACTGCAGTATATATGGCAATGAAGCTGCAGATAATCTGGCCAAGGAGGGAGCTAAGCAGCAACAACCAGATGGAAGTGTCTCCCACGAAGAAGTAAAGACCATCATAAAAGCCACATACCAAAAGCAATGGAAAAATAACCATCCAAAATTCCAGGGTGAAGACTCAATAAGACAACTGAACAGAGCAGAACAGGTTATGATATTCAGGCTTCGCACAGGACACAATCTGCTAAAGGATCACATGCATCGCATCTTTAGAATTGACAACAGCAGTGTATGCGAATGCGGCTTAGAAGCAGAAAATGCAGAACACATCCTGCAGACTTGTCCAAAATATAACATGCAAAGGGAAGCCCATTGGCCTGAGGCCACGCCTGTCAGGGAGAAGCTGTATGGCAGCTTGGAACAATTGAAGAGAACAGCTGCTTTCTTGCAGAGGATTGGAGTAAAGATTTGACGTCCGCCATGATGGGGAACGCAGAAGAAGAAGAAGAATACTTGTTTGATCCCATTGGGAGGGGCCGGGGGCGGGGGGGGGTCGGTACTGGTAGGGATTAGTTGTTTCAATTTTGCCGGGGCAGCCGTATTGCTAGATCGGCTGTTCTGGACTTCCAACTGCCGAGGTATCTTTAATGTGCGGGACGTACACACGTGCCATCCGAATTTTTCATCCTCATTCGAGAAGACTATTTTTTTTATTTTATTTTTTTGGTGCTCGATCCTACCAACCACAGGATCAGGGACAGGAATTTCACCCCCAAATTTCCAAAATGCCTGCGCCGACCGGGAATCGAACCTGGTACCTTCGACATGAGAGGCGAGTAACTGGTCTCTAGATCGACGTGTCCCTGCCTGAGTCTAATGATGTCTAACTCACCACACCCCACCTCCCACACCATGGCCATCGTTCCGGGATATACGCTTTTCTCAATCCGCACGGCCACAAGAAATGGTGAATTTTCAAGCTAGGGTCCCAGGGTTCTAAAAATACCCGTGAAGCCAAAATGTGAGTGTGCATGGGGAAAACCCGGCATAAGTCAGCAGAGCTGATTTTGAGAAAAACGGCTTTGAAGTGAAAATATGGGTCCATCACAAACTTCCAACTTGGCTGTTGTTTAGGGGACCGTGGCATGTTACAGGGTAAACTGTAGATGAGCAATGAACACTACTCACTATGATCTCTATAACGGCTTTGTAATTAGACGGCGGTCTCCTAACAAGATCCAAAAACTTCCGACTTGGCTGTTTTTTAGGGGACCGTGGCATGTTACAGGGTAAACTGTAGATGAGCAGTGAACTCTACCCACAGTGATCTCTATAACGGCTTTGTAATTAGTCTACGGTCTCCTAACAAACATCACTCCACTATTACTTGGCCAATTAGCTATTACCACTTTTAGGGTTAAGTGCCGTTTTCTCAAAATCTTGTTTTAGGGGAGTCACTGACTTCAATTTATCAGAAATGTCTTGTCTTCTATTATACGTACAGAACTCAAAATGTCATGTTGCCGACTTATGCCGGGTTTTCCCATGCACACTCACAAATGTGGCAAAAAAGCAAAAGTTATATTTATGTGGTACAGCGTCCTCTCGTAAGAAATAATAGAGACACAATATTTTTGTCTTCGTTTCAACCCTTGCTGCGACCCTACAAAATTTCAGGGTGTTTGGTTTTCTTTGTTTGTTTTTAACAACATTTTCTTATTCTAAACCATGTTAGTGACAAATTCGACTCTTTCGTGTTCCACAGAGCTGCCTTGTCGCATGTCCCACATAGGACAGTTGTCCAGGAGCCCCAAAGGTTTAGGGGGTCCCCATGGGTGCAAACTTCTGGAGTAGTTGCTTGGGTGGGTGGGGGGGGGGGCGGTAGGGGGTGCAGCCTATTGCTTTGCCCTGGGGGTCATAATGATGTTAGGACATATACAAAAAAGCGTTGCCAAGCCCAGAAGGCTGCTAGTCCTATCTAGACTTATCAGGATTACCAGCCTACTATGTCTAACAAAGCCTATTGATACATTGTACAAATCCATCTACAAATATTATTTATATATGGCAGATGCTTTTTAACAGAAATTATGAAGAACCTGCAACTTATATTGTTGATAGATAAAATTACCAACAATCAAGGCTTTTAATTGAATACCATACTTGAAAAGCAGACGTTCCACAAGAACGCACGACCCTCCTTCCCGCCCGTCTACGCTTTTCATATGCCTGAACCCCCCCCCCCCAACCCCCTTCCCCCCGAGCGTTTGTGCTTTATAGAAGACCCCTCGGGTGCCTCGCTGCGTTAGCTACAACATTCCTTTTCTGAGTGGCCATCAGAGTAATTCTGATAGTGATTCCAGGGTAACAATGGGCTTTTCTGCCCCAGGTATAAAGAGCAAGGAAATGCACTTTTTATTGGATTCATATGGTAGAAGAGATCCAGTACTGCTGTAGGAAAGGATTTGTTGGATTTGATCGATGGAAAAGCAAAGGCTCCCGTACATGTATGGCGTGGATCTTGTTATAGCTATACTACTATGAGAGAGACGGACGCAGACAGAGAGAGAGAGAGAGAGAGAGAGAGAGAGAGAGAGAGAGAGAGAGAGTATGGTTCGGTTTGGATGCAGCTGTCAGGGATGGATGGATGGGTGGATGGATGGATAGACGGATGGATGAATGGTTGAGGATGGATGGATTGATGGATGAGTGGATGGACTGTCGGCAAGATTGCTCCCAAATTGCTCTTGGCAAATACCGATCTTCGTTCTTATTTTGTTCTATCTCCACTTTCTGAAAAACTGGAGATCTTTTAGTATGTAGAAGAGACATAACAAATGCACACTTTGACACTTGTTTAAAATGTGTTGTAGCACTTATCAAGCTGTTTCACAGTTCCGATTTATTCCAAGACCTTATCGTAATACTAAAGCCGCAAACGTTTAACGTCGAATTTCTCAGTTACGCAAAAAGTGGAGGAACAAACAAGGGGGGGGGGGTGAACTGAAGATAGAGGAGAAGAGGGAG
>OZ007584.1:23920655-23955655 GCA_963931925.1 Onchidella celtica
CAACCACTGATCTCCCCACCCCCCCCCTCCCTCCGCCCCCTCACCTCTTTTCTCTTAACCCCTTCACTGCTAAGGAAAGTGCACAACGTGTGCTAAGGAATTTTAGCTCGGGCCTATTTTCTGGTTGTGTTTGTTTTGTAAAGGCTGTATCTCACTTGCTATAATACATAGATATATAAAACTATATGTCAAATGAAAGGGAAATGGACATTCTGGAGATAAATAAATTCTTTTGTGTTTTTTGTTATATGTGTATTGTTATTATTATTAGTATTATTATGCCCTACAATAATAATAACATAATTGATAGGTTGAAACTAGTAACGTAAAGAATATGGAAGCATACCCTCCCACAGGCCTACTACATTTCACTAACCTATACTCACTCAACTATGTGTAGTTGTAGTAATACTAAAACGTCTTCTATGTGAAGAAAAAGCGAGCTGTAGAGTGATCCCAGTTCACTGAGTTCAGTCAACACACACGACGCGACTCCATGATTGATGGTGTGCTGAGAATATTTTGTTGTGGTCACATCACAAAGCACGGGAAAGTGGAATCGAAACTTGGAAACGAAGGTTATTTCATTCGTAAATTAGTGTGGAATCAGGGGATGCAACTCTATTTATTCAAAACATGATAGATGTCAAGATTCAGCATGACGTACCCAGTACGGCAACACAGCTAGCACACAGAATTGGAAAACGTGACGTACCAGGCGCGTCAACAGCGCAGTGAAGCGGTTAAAATGTGACAAATTTTAATGTTGTCTATGACTACAGTAAATCTATCAAGTCTTTGCGGAATTATACTTTTTGGGGGGGGGGGGGTGGGGGGGGGCGGAGGGAGGTGGAGATACATGTATGTGGGGACATAGTCATGCAATAGGAGAGCAATGTAAGTGTCCGCCTCAGTCTTCATTCAAGTTAAACACTTACAATTTCAGGTGGCAGTGACACATCTGAGTTTCCCCCTAATTCTTACTCGCGATGGTGATAAAATGGGTCAAGCGGCGGCACTCAAGGTAATTATTCCGTGTAGGCCAGGCCTAGATGATTTAGTCCACCGAATTCGGCGGTCTAAATACAGCCCGTTTAGACCCACCTTTAGGCCCGGCCTACGGTCAAGTCTGAGTCTATGAATACCGGCATATCAGAGGTAGGCCCGGCCTACCGATGTAGACCGGGCCTACCTGGATAGGCTGCTCATAAGAATCGAGCTCCTGGCGACCTGGCGACCTGGCGACCTGGCGACCTGGCGACCTGGCGACGAAAAAAAAACAAAAAAACAAGATGGATAACGAACAAGGAGAATCAGGAACTCGGTGTGGCCGGGGGTTGTAGAAGATGTCATGAACTCGGTGTGGCCGGGGGTTGTAGAAGATGTCAAGAACTCGGTGTGGCCGGGGGTTGTAGAAGATGTCAAGAACTCGGTGTGGCCGGGGGTTGTAGAAGATGTCAAGAACTCGGTGTGGCCGGGGGTTGTAGAAGATGTCATGAACTCGGTGTGGCCGGGGGTTGTAGAAGATGTCATGAACTCGGTGTGGCCGGGGGTTGTAGAAGATGTCAAGAACTCGGTGTGGCCGGGGGTTGTAGAAGATGTCAAGAACTCGGTGTGGCCGGGGGTTGTAGAAGATGTCAAGAACTCGGTGTGGCCGGGGGTTGTAGAAGATGTCAAGAACTCGGTGTGGCCGGGGGTTGTAGAAGATGTCAAGAACTCGGTGTGGCCGGGGCTTCTAGAAGATGTCATGAACTCGGTGTGGCCGGGGCTTCTAGAAGATGTCAGGAACTCGGTGTGGCCGGGGGTTGTAGAAGATGTCAAGAACTCGGTGTGGCCGGGGCTTCTAGAAGATGTCATGAACTCGGTGTGGCCGGGGCTTCTAGAAGATGTCAGGAACTCGGTGTGGCCGGGGCTTCTAGAAGATGTCATGAACTCGGTGTGGCCGGGGCTTCTAGAAGATGTCATGAACTCGGTGTGGCCGGGGCTTCTAGAAGATGTCATGAACTCGGTGTGGCCGGGGCTTCTAGAAGATGTCATGAACTCGGTGTGGCCGGGGCTTCTAGAAGATGTCAGGAACTAGGTGTGGCCGGGGGTTGTAGAAGATGTCAAGAACTCGGTGTGGCCGGGGGTTCTAGAAGATGTCAAGAACTCGGTGTGGCCGGGGGTTCTAGAAGATGTCAAGAACTCGGTGTGGCCGGGGGTTCTAGAAGATGTCAAGAACTCGGTGTGGCCGGGGCTTCTAGAAGATGTCAAGAACTCGGTGTGGCCGGGGGTTCTAGAAGATGTCAAGAACTCGGTGTGGCCGGGGCTTCTAGAAGATGTCATGAACTCGGTGTGGCCGGGGGTTCTAGAAGATGTCAAGAACTCGGTGTGGCCGGGGCTTCTAGAAGATGTCAAGAACTCGGTGTGGCCGGGGGTTCTAGAAGATGTCAAGAACTCGGTGTGGCCGGGGCTTCTAGAAGATGTCATGAACTCGGTGTGGCCGGGGCTTCTAGAAGATGTCATGAACTCGGTGTGGCCGGGGGTTCTAGAAGATGTCAAGAACTCGGTGTGGCCGGGGCTTCTAGAAGATGTCATGAACTCGGTGTGGCCGGGGCTTCTAGAAGATGTCATGAACTCGGTGTGGCCGGGGCTTCTAGAAGATGTCATGAACTCGGTGTGGCCGGGGGTTCTAGAAGATGTCAAGAACTCGGTGTGGCCGGGGCTTCTAGAAGATGTCAAGAACTCGGTGTGGCCGGGGCTTCTAGAAGATGTCATGAACTCGGTGTGGCCGGGGCTTCTAGAAGATGTCAAGAACTCGGTGTGGCCGGGGGTTCTAGAAGATGTCAAGAACTCGGTGTGGCCGGGGGTTCTAGAAGATGTCAAGAACTCGGTGTGGCCGGGGGTTCTAGAAGATGTCAAGAACTCGGTGTGGCCGGGGCTTCTAGAAGATGTCAAGAACTCGGTGTGGCCGGGGGTTCTAGAAGATGTCAAGAACTCGGTGTGGCCGGGGGTTCTAGAAGATGTCAAGAACTCGGTGTGGCCGGGGCTTCTAGAAGATGTCAAGAACTCGGTGTGGCCGGGGCTTCTAGAAGATGTCAAGAACTCGGTGTGGCCGGGGCTTCTAGAAGATGTCAAGAACTCGGTGTGGCCGGGGCTTCTAGAAGATGTCAAGAACTCGGTGTGGCCGGGGCTTCTAGAAGATGTCAAGAACTCGGTGTGGCCGGGGCTTCTAGAAGATGTCAAGAACTCGGTGTGGCCGGGGCTTCTAGAAGATGTCAAGAACTCGGTGTGGCCGGGGGTTCTAGAAGATGTCAGGAACTCGGTGTGGCCGGGGCTTCTAGAAGATGTCAGGAACTCGGTGTGGCCGGGGCTTCTAGAAGATGTCAGGAACTCGGTGTGGCCGGGGCTTCTAGAAGATGTCAGGAACTCGGTGTGGCCGGGGGTTCTAGAAGATGTCAAGAAGTTAAAGGCCGAAACATCTAATGAAAAAATCCACTCTTCCTCAGAAGATCGTCATCTGCCTCACTCCACCTGAGGAGTTTCTTACCTCTGCCTTTTTACAAATTAACAACAACAAAAAAATTGCCCGAAACTGGAATAATCAGAAAAGGTCGATACAGAATCGACTGGGTTATATTAGTTAACACTAGAGAAAATTAGTTTTATAACTTCGAAACTGTTCTTTGGGCTGTAGCCTTGAGTAAAAGAGCGGCCAAAATTGCAGCACAATGAAATACTCCCACCACTATTTTGTTTCATAATGAGATATGAAGATAAAGATAGGCGAATGAAAGGAGATGTGAACATACGCGAGACATGGAAACTTTGCAGAGTCAATGGAAATATTCAGAAACTAAGACACGATAGCAGCACGACAGTGAGTCCCTTTATTATGTGTTTAAGTCTTTGTTTTAGGAGGTTCGCTGCAATTGGCATTTACACCTCACTTTTTCTTGTTATGGTAGGGATTCGTTTTTTTAGAATTTTGCTCGGGCAGCGGCCTGTCCGGCCTGCTCTTCACGATTTCCAGCTGCCAAGGTATCTTTAACATGCGCAACCTGCACACGGGCCCTCCGAGTTTTTCGTACTTATCCGCGAAGACTAGGTGCTCGATCCTACGTACCATAGGATCAGGAACAGGAATATATGAGAAAACTCTCAAAATTTCAAAATACCTGCCCCGACCGGGATTCGAACCCGGTATCTTCGGCATGAGATGCGAGCACCTTGCCTCTAGGCCACCGTGTCCCCAATAAGTCACTTGTGGACGCCTGGCCATAGGGACAACTTTACATGCTTAAAGGACATGGCATCCTGGCCAGCAATCTTACGTCAATCCAACGTAGATTTCCCGTAGGATTGGTAAGATTACCAAAGGGCAGGCTCCCTACATCACATCAACATCCGTGCGATGTCGTAACCAGCGGATCTACGTAGGAACAAAACGTCATTCCTATGAGTACATTTGAAGTCAATCCCACTCGTTGGATGTAGGTAAGATTGCTGCTGGGAGAAGTCTGTATCCGGTAGCACCCACTGAACAAACTTGGATCTCCCAAGGCCTGACAACTCTCAAACAGCGATGGGAGTTCTTGGAGAAACTTGCTCCATGCATATTTGATACCTCCCTGTTGAGGCAGCATAATTCATTAATGAGGGCCTCTTTATCCTTTCCTCCTTGTCTTAAGTACTGACTGTGCTTAGTGCCAGAGCAGGGGTCTTCAGTCTGAGAGGTCTTGACGACACTTTCTGTAGGGGGGAGGGTTGGGGGGAGGGGGCGTGAGGAGCCGAAATTATAGATTTCTCTTTCTATCTTTTTCCTCCTCACTCTCTCTCTCTCTCTATCTTTCTGTCTATTTTTCTCCTCCTCTTTCTCTCTCTTTCTATCTTTTCTCTCCTCTTTCTTTCTCTATCTCTCTCTCTCTCTCTCTCTCTTTCTGACTTCCTCCTCTCCTTTCCTCTGTCTATCCTTTTGTCGTTCACTCTCTCATGCTTTCTCTCAATACCCCCACCCCCGTCTCTCTCTCTCTCTCTCTCTCTGTCTGTCTTTCTCTCTCTCTTTCTCTCTCTCTCTCTCTTTCTCTCTCTCTCTCTCTCTCTCTCTCTTTCTCTCTCTCTCTCTCTCTCTCTCTTTCTCTCAGTTTATCCGCCTCTCTTTTTTTCCCCCATCTCTCTCCCTCTCTGTGCATGTGTGCTTTTCTGTCTCAACTTGTCCATACACCAGCCTTTGTGTGTTTATCTGTCTGTTTGTCTGCCCGTCTGTGTGCAATTGCGTGTCTCTCTCAGCCTGTACCTATCTCTATAAAAATATATATGTGTTTAGATCGCTATTTAAGGAGGTTCGCTGCCCTTGACATTCACGGCTCACGTTTCCTGTTTTTATTTTCTTTTCGTGCTAGGGATTCACTTTTTTAGAAATTTGCCCGGGCAGCGGCCTGTTCGACCTGCTCTGTTCACGATTTCCAACTGCCAAGGTATCTTTAACGTTCGCAACGTACACATGAGCCCTCCGAATTTTTCGTCCTTATCCGAGGAGACTAGGTGCTCAATCCTGCCTACCATAGGATCAGGGACAGGAAAATATGAGAAAAATCCCGAACTTCCAACATGCCTGTACCGACCGGTTTTCGAACCAAGTACCATCGGCACGACAGGCGTGCACTTTGCCTCTAGATCATCGTGTCCCCTATAAAATATATTTATGTCCATCCATGTGTATTTGTGTTTGTGTGGGAGAGAGAGCGGGAGAGAGAGAGAGAAAGGTGAGGGAATTCCAACCCAGTACCAGGGAGGGGGGTGGGTTCTAAAAGATTTTTTTAATGTATTCAAGCTTTTTATGGGGTGGGCAAGAGTGAAAAGACACCATCGATTCAGAGGGACACACAACTCAATGGTGCGTCTTCGCCCGTCCATTTTTTCAGTACAGAAAGTTCCTGTAGCTCGAGGGTTGCCATTTTGCTATGAGGGCTACTTTCAAATCTGTGATCTTTACCTGAGGGTCTCTCATGCCCAACCATCAATCTATCCGCCCATCTATCCAACCATCCGTCCATCCATCCACCATCCACCCATCCATCAATCCATCCACCCATCCATCAATCCATCCACCCATCCATCCATCCATCCATCAATCCACCCACTTATCCATCCATCCATCCATCCATCCATCCAACGTCTATCCATCCATCCACTCGTCCAGCCATCCACCCATTCATCCATCCATCCACCCATCCATGCAACCATCCATCCATCCGCCAACCACCCAACCATCCATCCATTCATCCATCCATCCTTATATCCATCAATCAAACCAAATACCCATACATCCATCCATCCATCCACCTATCCATTCATCCACCCATCCATCCATCCATCTATCCATCCATCCAACTACCCATCCATCCATCCGTTCATCCGTCCATCCATCCATTCATCCATCCATCCATCCATCCATCTACCCATCTATTCATCCATCCAGCCATACATACATACATACATACATATCAGTATCTTTATTTCTCTATAATACATTATAATACAAGTAATGTAACATCATAGAAAAATGATGATGAGAAATACATCACATGGATTATAGCATGCTGGATGCAGGTAAACAGGAAACAAGATTCATGAAGAATATTAAAATAATGATATAAAGGGTAATGACACAGTACATAGATTATAGAGGATGGAATTTACAACGGCATTTCCATATGTGATGGGATGAGAATATTGCACTATTGCTTAAGTATTTGCAGAGACCCCGGATTTCATATTTTCTGATATTTAGTTGGAACAATCCTTTAGAAAAATTTTTATGAATGTGGCCCAGACTGCCAACAATCAAAACAATTACACGGGTGTTAAAGCCCATTTTGTTTATCTCCATACTGAGGGGGAAATATTTATTAAATTTATTTTGGTAGCAGTTTTCAATATGGGCATCAAAACAGACTGCAACCTCTACAAGCCATACTCTTTTATGTTCACAATCAATAATTGTAATATCAGGCCTGTTGGCAGTGGTGTCAAAATTTTCTTGGGTGTTATCAAAATAAGCTGGCCTTAAAGGTGTGTCTTTTTTCAGTGAGACATGCGTGTTCCTTTTGTACACATCACTTACTTTCTCAAAGATCTTATTGACAACTTTGTTGTGTCTTTGCTGATAAAGCGGCTTCAGTTTTTTACATCCATTAAAAACATGGGATACTGTCTCAGCATAGAAATTACAAAGTTTACATGTTTTTGAATAACTGTTTGGATAGTATGTGTGCAAAAGACTCTCACATTCAAGCACTTGCATCCTCCCTTTCACACAGAACGTTCGTACTTTATCACTTATTTTGTGGTTGGTTAAAAAGTTACAAGGTACAGTGTAATCAATGTTGTTCCCATTTTCTCTAATTATTCTTCCTTGTGATTTCAAACTTTTCAGTTCTTCAACAACATTATTTAGTTTCACATTTTTATAACATTTTTGAAATTTCACATGATCATGAAAAGAAAAATGAACATCATCATCAACCTCGACATTGTATTTAAAGATATTGTTAGATTCCTATAGTACAATTTTTTCTCTGGCACACACCTCCTGGAGGTTGACCCAATTTGATTTTGACCAGTTGACCTTGCTTTTCTTATTAAGTTGACCATTTTCTTTTAGTTCATATCCTGCAAAATTTATATTTTCTCCATCACTCTCTACTTTTGACATTTTTCTTTTAGTCATATGCAAATCAAGTGACTGGGTCGCAGCATTTTTGACTAAAACATCATCATTACTCCGACTAAAGCAGAGATTAATGATGCCATAAAGCAGTTAAATCGAGGCAAGGCAGCTGGACCAGATCAGATCCCACCAGAGGCGCTGAAGGCAGATGCTGCTGGGGCTGCAGAGGGTCTGCACTCACTATTCTCGAGGATTTGGATCGGTGGCAAGTTTCCAAAGGACTGGAAGGAAGGACACCTCGTGAAGCTTCCAAAAAAAGGGGACCTCAGCAATTGTAGTAACTACAGAGGAATCACACTTCTCTCCATCCCAGGAAAGGTTTTCAACCGGATTATTCTCAAGCGAATACAGAATGCAACAGACCCAAAACTTCGTGAGGAGCAAGCTGGTTTCAGGAGTAATCGATCAACCACCGACCAGATCGCCACGTTGAGAATCATAGTAGAGCAGTCGCTAGAATGGAACTCCCAACTGATAGTGAACTTCCTTGACTACGAGAAGGCCTTTGATAGCATCGATAGAGAAACACTGTGGAGAATATTGAGACATTATGGAATCCCAGAGAAGATGGTGAACCTTATCAAGAGCATGTACGAGGGGACAAGTTGCAGAGTCGTACACGATGGCGAGCTTACTGACAGCTTTGATATCAAGACTGGTGTTAGGCAGGGTTGTTTGCTGTCCCCATTTCTGTTTGTCCTGGTGATTGATTGGCTTATGAAAGAAACCACCAGTGGAGGAAGAAATGGCATACAATGGACCCCATGGACACAGCTGGACGATCTAGATTTTGCAGATGACTTGGCACTATTGTCGCACACACACGACCATATGCAAGCAAAGACTACAGCTCTAAACAAAATTTCAGAATCTATTGGATTGAGGATACATCCTGCGAAGTCGAAGGTCCTTAAAATTGTTGCACCCCCAAGCGCACAAGTCAGAGTAGGAGATCAACCACTGGAAGATGTAGAGTCCTTCTGCTATCTTGGTAGTATCATTAACAATAAGGGAGGAACAGAGGCAGAAGTCAAAGCACGAATTGGAAAGGCACAGGCAGCTTTCACGTCCTTAAGCAAGATTTGGAGAACCAAGGATATATCTCTAAAAACAAAGCTGAGGATATTCAACTCGAACGTGAAGTCAGTCCTGTTGTATGGATGTGAGACTTGGAATGCGTCCCAGGCCTGCATAAAGAGAATCCAAGTTTTCATCAACAGATGTTTGAGGAAGCTACTTAAGATCAGATGGACAGACAAGGTCAGCAATGAAATTGTATGGAAAAGAACAAGACAGAGCCCAGTCAGAGAGGAAATTGGTAGGAGGCGATGGAGGTGGATCGGCCACACTCTCAGGAGGCCAGGAAACAGCATCACGAAGAAGGTATTGGATTGGAATCCCCAGGGCAAGAGATCAAGAGGAAGGCCGCGCGGAACGTGGAGAAGAGCCAGAGAAAATGATGTGCAACGAAGCGGAAAGACTTGGAATAATGTAAAGAGGCTGGCCCATGATAGAGAGGGATGGAAGGTGTTTGTTGGTGGCCTATACCCTGATCCAGGGTGAGAAAGGCAATGATGATGATGATCATCATTATTCAACATTTCTAGGTGAAAGGCAAGGTGTTTAGCGTGGTATAAAATACATACATACATACATACATACATACATACATACATACATACATACATACATACATACATACATACATACATACATATTTCAAGAACTTTATTGACTATATGATTTTTACATGCAATGAATACATCCATTTACATAATCACATATTCAACCATCTTCAGCTGTACAACACACCAATATATTCCGTACAATAGACATTACATTTTGTACGTTATTTCAATCAGATTAAATTATACCTTCTTTTCCATACTCTTTGCGAACCTATAATTGCGCTAATGCTGATAAACTTGCACATGCTAGTTGACTGCCTATTGCTGAAACCTAGCATTTTTAACCCTGATGCGGCTTTGTTATAAACAGTCCCCAATGCTCCCACGATAATAACAATGATTCTACAGTGATAGCCCTTGTCATTCATATTATTATGCAATGATAGATATTTCAAAAACTTTTCATGAAAACATAAATCGATGAATTTGTCAAATGGAACAGCAATTTCTACAATAAAAGCATCTTTGTTCTTTTCATCTAATATGAGTATGTCAGGCTTGTTGGGGATGTTTTCGTCCACCTGAACACATTTGTTGGTTGTCACTACACAAATATCACTGGCTAATTTATTGGAGATGTGTTCATACAAATAATTTACAATTCTGTCATGCCTTTCTGATTACATTCCTTTAAATTGTTGACATCCATTGAGAATATGTGAGTTTGTGTCATATGGATGGTTGCAAAGGGAACATGATCGAGGGAATGCCTCGGGGTAATATTTATTCATGTTAACATTTGTTTCAAGAAGTTGTAATCTCCCCTTCATTGTAAATTTTATGATATTGTCATTCACACTTGAGTTTTTCAGAACAGCACTGGATGATGAATGCATGCATTTCATGACACTGTTAAAAATTTGACCCTGTTGTTCCAAGTTACGCCAATAATCAATATCTTCTTTCATTCTTTGTTGTTTGAAATATTTTGATAGCGTGTGTACATTGGTGGTGGACATTAAAGTATTGTTGCTATCGTACATAGACAAAGTGAAAAGATCATTCTCTGCATCAAAATTTAAAGAAGATTTCAATTTTGTACACAATCTATTCATTTCGACAAAGTCGGAAGCCCCCCAGTTAACTTTGCTTTCCTTTTTCAGTATATTTTTCTCTGTCAACTCGAAGCCACCAAAATGATGTTGCGTTCTATCTTGTACCTCTTTAACTTTTCGCTTTGACATGTGTAAATGAAGCGCGTTGCGGGCTGTCTTTCGAACCTGCTCGTCGTCACAATTGAGCATAGATAGTAAAAAGGTGACTCTTTTAACATAATACATTGTGGATGGTTTCAATATTCCCAGGCCACCCGTCTTCAAAGGGACAAAGACAAAAGAACGGGTCGATGACTGATTAAGTCCTAGTACATTTCTTACAAAATTGATAATACAATCCTCTAGGTGTTGCAAAACAGTATCTGGGATTGATAGGTTATTGAAATAAAAGATTAGTTTAGAAATAGCCATAGAATTAACAGCTTCAATTTTGTATGCCAAAGGTAAGACTGAGTTTTCAATCTTAGTTAAAACATTTTCAAAATTATCTGTTGCCTTTTTCATTTGCTCTTTTAGGGAGGTTCCGCTTAAGTTGAGGTCATGACCTAAGTAAGTATATTTTTTATCTCTCCCAAACATAGGAATCTTATCGTTCTGAATTTCAAATGTCACTTTTGATGTGTTATCGTTTTTAGACCAGTTGTTCCCAGTTCTTTGTCCATGTAGGACAGCGCACTTCTTGTGCTTAATTTCCATTGCGGTAAAGTTCATAAATTGTTCACTTTTTGTGATCATTGCTTTCATGTCATGTTCTGTGGTTGCAGTCATCGACACGTCGTCCATGTACGCCTGACACGGGTTCGGGATGCATACGTCAGTGTATGGTGAAGCCATCCAGCGGAGCCAAGCATCCATGGCTTGGATGAAAACGATGGAGCTCCAGGGACACCCCTGGATAATGCCACGGCCGCGGACAATACTGGGGGTGAGCGCTCTGCCGGCCTGGACCTGAAATGTTGAATTCGTGTAGATGTCCTCTGTGATCTGCACTATATTGTCTGGATATTTCGAGTCCTTCATTGTTTTTATCATTATGTTATGATCTACACTTCCGTAAGCGTCCTTTATATCGACAAACGTAATAAAGAGTTTAGAACTCTGATGGCGTAAGTTATCGATTTCAGTTTTCAAGGAGAAGACGTGTTCATGCAGTCCATTCCTTGGGAGTGAGCCTTTCTGTTTGGGCGATAATCTGCCCGTTGCTACTATCCATTTCAAGGCTCTCTCTTGTATAAGTTAGACGTAAAGTTTGTAAGAGGAGGCAAGCAGGGAGGTGGGGGGCCAGTCATACATACATACATACATACATACATACATACATACATACAGACATACATACATACTTCGAGAATTTTATTGACTATATGATTTTTCACATGCAATGAACAATCCAATTGCATAATCACATATTCAACATAATATATCAGCTTACAAGCATACCAACAACTTAAATAGTGTAATACAATGAAACTGTATAATAGTAATATAGTGTATGGAGTAACCAACATGCATTGTAATGAGAATGCATAGTAGTAATATAGTGTATGGAATAACCAACATGCATTGCATTGATAAAAGCCTTTTGACTGATAAAAAACGAAGGAAAAAGGGAGTGAATGCACCACTGAAAGCTACTGTATATGTCAAAATATTGTTAGAGATGAATTAGATTAAATGATATCTTTTCTTCCAGACCCTGTGTGACCCAATAATAGCACTGATACTCATGAATTTACAAAACTGGTTTATTTCACTGTTAGTGAAACCCAACAACTTCAAACCTGATGCTGACTTATTGTGCACTGTCCCCAGTGAACCCACAATAAAGACAATGATTCTACTTGTGTATCCCATATCTTTGAAATGATTATGTAGTGGTAAATACTTCAGAAATTTTTCATTAAAACAAATATCAATAAACCTATCAAAGGGAACAGAGACTTCCACTATAAACACAATTTTCTCTTTCTCATCAATAATCAATATATCAGGTTTGTTGGGGATGTTGTTTTCAACATTGACACATTTGTTGGTACTGATAATGCACTGATCACTTGCAAGTTTTTGGTTGATATTTTCAAATAAAAAGTCTACAATTTTGTCGTGTCTCTCTGTGTAGAAACCTTTAAATCTCTGGCAACCATTAAGTATATGTGAGTTGGTGTCATAAGGCTGATTACACAAGGGACATGATCTTTGAAAGGACAGTGGGTAGTATTTGTTCATGTTTGCGTTTGTTTCTAACAATTGTAATCTCCCTTTCATAGCAAATTTAATGATAGCATCGTTGATATTTGCATTTTTAAAAACAGTACTGGATGATGAGTGAATGTTTGCATGTACTTTGTTAACAATTTGCCAGTAATTGATATCATCTTGTATTCTTTGACTTTTTAGAAATTTAGACACTTTATTTATATCACTGGTATGAATTATAGAACCACTGCCGTCATTTATCGATAAGGTGTAACAATCATTTTCTATATCATATCCTAAACAAGTTTTCAATTTACAACATAATCTGTTCATTTCCACAAATTCAGAAGCCCCCCAGTTAACTTTACAAAGTTTATTCAAAGTATTGCTGTTTGTCAGTTCGTATCCATCAAAATCCACATACATACATAAATACATACATACATACATACATACATACATACATACATACATACATACGTCCATCCACACATCCAACCATCCATCCAACAATCCATCCATCCGTCCAACCACCCAACCAACCATCCATCCATCCATCCATCTATTCATCCATCCATCTATTCATCCATCCATCTATTCATCCATCCACCATCCATCCATCCATCCATCCATCAATCCAACGAAATACCTATCCATCCATCCATCCATCAATCCAACCAAATACCTATCCATCTATCCATCCAACCAACCACCCAAGCAACTATCCTTCCCTCCGCCCATCCATCCACCGATTCACCCAATCACCCATCCATCAATCCAACGACCCAACCAACTATCCACCCACCCATCCATCCATCCATCCATCCATCCATCCATCCCTCTATCCATGACTTATCCAATATACCAACATTCAGTCAGCCAGACAGCCAATAACCGAAGAATGTCTCTATACAGTTGTTTGATCTAAGTAAAGTCTCGGGAATCTACCAGAAAGAAAAGAAAAGACCTTGGGAATCCCGAGATTTTGGACAGTTCTGAGTATGTTTGATCAAATCTTTCTCAATGCTTGACCACAATATTCTCTCGCCTTGGGCAAACAAGACCACTCTGCTGGTCAGTGCCTGATAAATGGAATTACCTCTAGCATGACCAGGGATGGAGAGAGAGAGGGGAGAAAGTGAGAGACACAATATGTATATAAAAGGGAATTGGTGATAGGGAGAGACAGAAAAAGAGAGAGACTCAGGGAGAGAGGATGCGGATGGGAGAATTAAGAGAGAGAGAGAGATAAAAGAGAAAGAGAAGGCGGTTGAGCACAATTAAGAGAGGGGAGTAAGAGACAGAGAGGGCAAGAGAGAGAAGGAGAGAGAAAGACAAAGAGCGGGAGAGAGAAAGACAGAGACTGAGAGACAGTGAGACTGAGAGAGAGGGAGAGAGAAAGATGGTGAGAGAGACTGAAGGAAAGGGTGACAGAAGGGAGAGAGAGGGGATGAGAGAAAGAGACAGGAGTTGAGAGACAGGAGCTGAGAGAGAGAGAGAGAGTGAGAGAAAGAGGGAGGAAGAGACAGACTAACAGGAAGAAAGAGAGAAGAGGGAAAGACAGTGGGTTAGAAAAACAGAGAGTGTGAGAAAAAAAAGACAGATAAGAGGCAACAATACTCATTACCCATTTGACCTCACCTCCAGGTGTATGTAGTAAGATTGGAGAGCGTTGAGGAGGAGGTCAGAGGGGAACTTCACCGGGAAGGAAAAACCACCCACAAAAAAGGCGTGAAGCCCCCCGGATGTCAGTTGATGGACAGCGGAGCATTCTGGGAGCAGAAACAAACTCACATGTCATTCACGGCCCATTTAGCTAGCACGTGAGGTCTTAACACCACGCCTGAGCGCGTTCTGATCTCGTGGTGATGGTCAGCACATGCGCAGTGTTAGTTGGCACTTAGAACCTTTGCAGGCAAGATATGAAATAATCAGTTGAAACGGAGGGTGGTTTATTTAGACCCATCCATCCTTTTCTTACATGTATTTATCCATCCGTCCACCCGATCATCTGTCTATCAATTTCGTCTCCGTGGGTCACCGTTAGCCACTCTCTTTTTCGTCTGTGTCTCTTTTTCACTCTTGGTGTTTGTCTGTCTGTCTCTCTCTCTCTTTTTCTATCTTTTTTTTCTCTTCATCTTTCCTCGTCTCCCTTTCTTCTCGCTCTTTCTCTCCTTCCCTTCTCTCTCTCTTTCTATCTCTCAGACTCTCCACTGACTGTTATGCTCTCTCTAGATTTTTCCTCTGTCTTTCTCTCTCTGTCTTTCTCTCTGTCTTTCTCTCTTTGTCTCTCTCTCTGTCTGTCTGTCTCTCTCTGTCTGTCTGTCTCTCTCTCTCGCTCTCTCTCTCTCTCTCCATTTACTTATTTTCCATGCCTCCTCCCTTGAAATGTCAGTCGTGAACCCAAAGTCTTGAGTCATACAAAGCAGTAATCGTCATACTGGTACAGCCTTTCCTTGCTCACGTATAGACATGCAGACTCCGTGTCTCAGTGCGTTCATATTCTCATGTACCACCTATAGGCCCATTGCTGATATCGGCCATTTTAGTTATCAGGACCGACGCTTAACCATGGCGATGGTAGCATTGATTTTGATTCGTTAGCTGATTTGCACTGCGAGCACTTCAGGCGTCGCGAACCAATGGGCAGCGAGCTAAAAAAAAAAGTTCACTACAGTAAACAATGACACGTGCGTTCACGCACATGGGAGACGTTCGGCCAATTCTTTCACTTCCTTTCCTTTGTTTACACGGATGGTAGGGAATCTGACCAGCTTGGATCCATCCTTTCCACCCCTAACATAACAGTCAACTGCAATGCAACTAGCAGGTATTTTAACCGCTTAGACATATCTCGAAGTTACACTCGTCAGCTGATCCACCCGCCATTTTAGGTGTCGGAAGTACAAAACAAAAACACTCTGTGACGTCATTTGCCATGGGCCTTTTTATGCTTCTCACTATTAGTAGGGGGGCCAACTTGCTCTATCTCTTCAAATAAGCGTTGAACCTTGCACTAAAAAATATACTCTTGTTTGTTGTATTTTCATTTAAAGTGATCCCCTGGGCGTAAGAAACTGCCGGATATGTTTGGCTAAAGGGTGGCATTACGTATATAGACGCGATTTTGTCCCCAAACTTATTGAGATAATATAGCTCAATTTTAACGGGGGTGGCGTAATAAAATATTCACTACCTTCTCAGTTTTCTACCAAAAGCTTTGATACTCTCAACACTTACTCTCAGATAGACAGGCCAGGAATTAAAAGCTTCAAATGTGTTATTTGTTCATTAGTTTGCATATCATGGGTCAAGAACTCTGTACACATCAAAAAATCTGAACATTTCGAATAAATCATTTCGGATCCATATTTATAGTGACTAATATGGTACTATCTAAATGTTTTTATCACAGATGTCTTAGAAAGATGATACAAACATTTTTTAATTTGCTAATTGTAACATTAATCCCCCAAAAATATAAATTTAGAATTTCCAAACGTCCTAACATTTTATGTATACAAGAATTATGGCACTCATTTCTCCTGCTCCGCCATGCTGAGTACTAAGAACAACCAATACCACTGCAATAAAATATTTAGATACGGGTGCTTCTGGCAGATATGATATTTTGACTTATCACTTAATAACAGTCATAATGTCTTACCATGTGATAGATAGATAGATAGAGAGAGAGAGAGAGAGAGGAGGGGGGACAAATAGAGAGAGAGAGAGAGAGACGGGGACCGAGATAGATAGATAGATAGATAGATAGATAGATAGATAGATAGATAGATAGATAGATAGATAGATAGATAGATAGATAGATAGATAGATAGATAGATAGATAGATAGATAGATAGATAGATAGATAGATAGATAGATAGATAGATAGATAGATAGATAGATAGATAGATAGATAGATAGATAGATAAAAAGTTAGATAGATAGATAGATAGATAGAGAGAGAGAGAGAGAGATAGATAGATGGATATATAGATAGATAGATAGATAGATAGATAGGTTTTGATGTTATGCTGTCTATTGTATCTTAAATAACCCAAACTAAAAACAACAACAATGATAAAACCAGAGCAAATTTTACCTTTAACACCCTCCCCCCCCCCCAACCCTTTCCCCGTCACATGGACATACATGCACACTCACACAAATACATTCCTATCTCTCACACACACATACACACACGCTCGTTACAAAACACAATCACACACCCGTTTGCACACCAACTAACGCCACATACGGACAGCTAGTAGTGCGCACTGGCCAGTACATTCTCTCCGCTCGAGAGCACAACGCAGGCATGACGCAAGTCCAGGGCGTACCTTGCTAGGTGAGCGGTCAACTGCACACAATAGGAGCGTACAGCAAATTGTCCACATGTGTTTCTCATGACCTGCTGTGGCCACGTCAGCAAAAACACACTCCAGCCTCGTACAAAACAGCATCTAGGCATGGGCGTCGAAGAATATATCCAAGACAGGGACGTCGAAGAATATATCCAAGACACGGACGTCGAAGAATATATCCAAGACAGGGACGACGAAGAATCATTAGATACTGACTGAGTTCCGGAGTTGAATGGGTTAAATCCGTTTATCTGTTCCAGTTCTCGCGTTTACATCTTTTTCTATAAGTCTTATTACATTCCCATTGCGTGTCCATGCCTTACGCACCCTATCAGTGTCAGAAACGACGATTGTCGTGAAATGGCAATACTCAGCTTGTCTAGGTTTCCAAAGATGTCTGCTCTGTCCTTGGTTTTTACACCGTTTTTTCTTGTTGTTGTTATTGTATTTATATTTTGTGCTCTGTAATAATATAATAATGGATGGCTTTTATATAGCGCATATCCATTGCCATTAGAAATGCTCTATGCGCTTTACAGAAGCTCTCTCACTCGCTCTTTCTTTCTCTCACCCTCTCTCTGTCTCTCACTCTCTCTACCTCTCTCCATCTCTCTCTCTATCTCAGTGAGCTCAGAGCAAATTGTAACCGCAGCCTGTTAGGTGCAGTTCACAACTCACAACAGTTCCACAACTCACAACTTGTATTCTAAAGTATTATAATAATATTTGAATATCTATTAATATTTATTTAATAATGAATTATAAATTTTTTTTGGTGATATGGGGGGGGGGGGGGTGATATGGCTAAATACAGCTCTGTATACTTGTTTGATCCCATGGGGGGGGAGGGGGGGGGAGGAATTA
This sequence comes from Onchidella celtica, assembly GCA_963931925.1. Classification (NCBI taxonomy): domain Eukaryota; kingdom Metazoa; phylum Mollusca; class Gastropoda; order Systellommatophora; family Onchidiidae; genus Onchidella; species Onchidella celtica. Next base: position 23,938,537 of record OZ007584.1, read on the forward strand.
GTTGTTGTTTTTTAATTTTGCCCGGGCAGCCACTTTGTTACATGTTAGGCCTGCTCTTCTCGACTTCCAACTGCCAAGGTATTTTTAACGTGCCCAACGTGCACACTCGCCCTCCGAGTTTTCCATCCTAATCGGAGAAGGCTAGGTGCTTGATCCTACCTACCAAAGGATTAGGAACAGGAAATTCCCCCCAAATTCCAACATGCCTGCACCGACCGAGAGTCGAACCCGGTGGCTTCGGCATGACAGGCGAGCACCTTGCCTGTAGACCAACCGGCAATGGGCAGTGTGTTTAGTAATGAACACATCAGCAGGAAGTGGTGACGTCTTGGGTTCGTGCGTTCGTGGAAAAGAAAAGATCGGGGAGCCAAATTTTGCGGCACAAAGCAACCTCAACAAAAAATAACCTTCCTCATCATTAAAATTTCAAGTCTCCAAAACTAAATTGGAATTTGGGGATTTTTCTCATATTTTCCTGTCCCTGATCCTATGGCAGGTAGGATCGAGCACCTAGTCTTCTCGGAAAAGGACGAAAAATTCGGAGGGCAGGTGAGCACATTGTGCATGTTAAAGATGCCTTGGCAGTTGGAAATCGTTGAGGGCAGGCCGTACTAGGTCGCTGCCCGGGCAAAATTCTAAAAAGAAACGAACCCCTACCACGACAAGAAAAATAAAAACCAGGAAAAGTGAGGTGTAAATGTCAATAGCAGAGAACCTCCTAAAGTTAAGACCTAAAACAACAAAAAAGAACCTTTTGCCGGATAAAATGAAGGTACCTGTAAAATTATAGGCAAATCCGAGTTGTACGAGTGGCGGTAGGGCTTGTTGAAAATCGAGTAAGTTTTTTTTTTTAATTATTGCATGGATTGGCAATTTGGCGTGAGGCAGCCCTGCAGTCATCCTGAAGCTGTCTTTTCATGTGTGTGGAAACAGGAACGGCAAAAATCCAGCAAGTGGTGAAAAGACAGAAGGTCTGACACGTTTCTGTACACACGAAAACAAAGGTTTAGTCAGGCTCGTCAAAATGCGGGCAGTTTTTGGGGTAGGTCTAAGCGCCTTTCGTAAAATAACTTATCCCCAAGGAGTCGCGTTGTTCCTAAGCGACACTTTTATATCGGTGCTAAGGGCGTCGTCAGATGTGGCCATGGTGCTATTCTACCAATATGATGGTCAGCTGGTCACTTGTAATCTCAACTGTTGTGTACAACTGGTGTATCACTGATGTAATTTATATTATATTCATTATAATAAAGAATAGTCCAAATTTCAAGGGGGGGGGGGAATGCTGTTTTCTGCAGATTCAAAAAAAAAAAAGTGGGGTGGGAGGGGGGGGGGGAGGGTATGACAGACTTACGAGGTTAGAATAGCTTTTAAAAAAAAGTACAGCAATAGAAAAAGTGCATTAGGACTCCGCCTCGAGTTCTATAACCTTCTTTGTTCTATCTCCATTTTCTGAAAAACTAATTATCTTTTAGTTTTTAGAAGAGGTACCGGTATACCAAATTCACACTGTGACATCTTCCTTGACCCCCCCCCACCCCCCCACCCCCTTCCCTTTTTTTTTTCACCCACCCACACAGCCACCTCCTCACACACACACTACACAGAGGTTTCTAGAAGTCTCGATATACTCCGACCTCTGGCCTGTCCATCCGCTGAGGGTTAAAACCCGGAACTCCATGTGCCATCCCAAGTCTTGTTCTTGCACTGTGGTCTAATCATTATACCTTTTCTTTTCTTTTCTTCCTTCACTCTATCTCCGGTACTCACGATTCTGGTCTCAAAACCTGCAGCCTCTCCCCTGCACGTGCGACATTATGTGACTTTAGTTCTGGTTTGTTCCAATTCCACTTTTTACGCAACTGAGAAATTCCATGTTTGTTCTATCTCCATTTTCTGAAAAACTAATCATCTTTTAGTTTTAAGAGGTACCGGTATACCAAATTCACACTGTGACATGTTCCTTGACCCAGACTTTTTGCGCAACTGAGAAATTCCATGTTAAACCTTTACAGCTTTAGTATAATGATAAGGAGTTGGAATAACTCGGAACTGTGAAACAGCTTGATAAGTGTCACATCGCATTTTAAACAAGTGTCAAAGTGTACATTTGTTATATTTTTTCTACATACTAAAAGATCTCCAGTTTTTCAGGAAATAGAGATATCATAACAAACAAGAATTAAAGTAGGGATATTCTGTGTGTGAGTACTGGTCTATTTGGGGAATCTTCGTAAATAATTATAGAAACAGAACAAATATACTGACTGATTGGGAAACTAATATAACAATCAGTTATTAGTGTGGGAGTAAAGAATGCAGGCTGATAGAGAGATGGACAGGGAGACAGACAGAGAGACATAATATAGATGGATAGACAGACAGGTTGATGGATAGATAGACAGACCGACGAATGGACGATAGATAGATAAAGATAGATAGATAGATAGATAGATAGATAGATAGATAGATAGATAGATAGATAGATAGATAGATAGATAGATAGATAGATAGATAGATAGATAGATAGATAGATAGATAGATAGATAGATAGATAGATAGATAGATAGATAGATAGATAGATAGATAGATAGATAGATAGACAGACAGATAAATAGATAGACAGACAGACAGACAGACAGAGACAGATAGATAGATAGATAGATAGATAGATAGATAGATAGATAGATAGATAGATAGATAGATAGATAGATAGATAGATAGATAGATAGATAGATAGATAGATAGATAGATAGATAGATAGATAGATAGATAGATAGATAGATAGATAGATAGATAGATAGATAGATAGATAGATAGATAGATAGATAGATAGATAGATAGATAGATAGATAGATAGATAGATAGATAGATAGATAGATAGATCAGATAGACGGACCTAAAACGACAGGTTTACTAAAGCTATTTAATACACAAATACAAACATAACCATGAGCAAAAAAAAAAGTCCGCACTATACACAAACCAGCTCACAAATGCACACACAGAATCACTCACAGACTGACACACAGGAGGCAGAACTGCCCACGGACCCCGTACTACCCCACTTTGACATGAACACCAGAAAACGATTTTCTTGATGAAATTAACCCTTAGACTGTCAACGGCTCCAGAATTTGCCCCAGCTGTCTTGGAACAGATCGCCAGAACTCTATCATGTCTTCCCTTGCCGTCTTGTGACGCCTTGGAGGCAAAATGTGATCTTGCTTGATGGTATTAGTCGTGATGTTTCTATTAGCGGAATTAGTGATAGTCATGTTAGAGTCCGTGATATATTATCCCGGTGTAAGTCAGACAGATAGATAGCTAGATAGATAGATAGAATTACTGATAGATAGACAGACAGACAGACAGACAGACAGGCAGATAGATAGAATTACTGATAAATAGACAAACAGATAGATAGATAGATAGATAGATAGATAGATAGATAGATAGATAGATAGATAGATAGATAGATAGATAGATAGATAGATAGATAGATAGATAGATAGATAGATAGATAGATAGATAGATAGATAGATAGATAGATAGATAGATAGATAGATAGATAGATAGATAGATAGATAGATAGATAGATAGATAGATAGATAGATAGATAGATAGATAGATAGATAGATAGATAGATAGATAGATAGATAGATAGATAGATAGATAGATAGATAGATAGATAGATAGATAGATAGATAGATAGATAGATAGATAAATAGATAGATAGATAGATAGATAGATAGATAGATAGATAGATAGCTTAAATTACGGGTTCAAATCCCGGCTGGTGCAGGCATGTTGGAAGTTTGGGATTTTTCTCATATTTTCCAGTCCCTGATCCTATGGTAGGTAGGATCGAGCACCTAGTCTTCTCGGATGAGGACGAGAAAATTCGGAGGGCACATGCGCACGTTGCACACGTTAAAGATACCTTGGCAGCTGGAAATCGTGAAGAGCAAGAAAAACGAAAAAACAAGAAAATGGGAGATGTAAATGCCAAGGTCAGCGAAACCTCCTAGAATACAAACCTAAAACTGTCACATCGTGCTAGGAAGAAACAAGAGGGTGGATAGCATATATGACAGGACTTTACTCAAGAATTCCCAGATAACCACGAAACGTACAAACACGCCGTTTCCCCTTAAAATCCCTTGAAAATAAGGTAGTTTTACTGTGGACGAATAAAATTGTGGGTATATGTCTGTGTTATCTAGAAACTAGATGAGATACCGGGCATTGCCCAGAATAAACAATCATGTGATCCCCCCCCCCCTCTCTCTAGTATAATAAAACATTACGCACCAAACTGAACGCTTGATACGGTTACTTTTTATGACATGCACGGTACTATATATTACGAAACAAACATGTAAATATTATACAGATGTTACATAGCAATAAACATTGTTATTTTTTTTTAATACATGCTTGAAGTAAACAACATTTAATTATAGCCATCATCTTCCTTATCTCAATTGCCACCTTCCTGCCAAATTTAAGGCCTGAAGAGTGTATTAGTTTGGTCAGTTAGTCATGCCAAAGCTTGCAAGTTACTGAAATATATAATAGATATTATAAGAACCACAGAAAAACGGTGGGGGTCACAGCAAGGCTTAAGGCAAAGTCATAAACTGGCAAAAGAAAAAGTTGTATGTAACAAAAGCCTCGCGTAAGAAATAATACCCAAACAATATAATGAAACGCAAACTAAAAGGGAAGACAGAAAATGGCCGATATTTCGGCTACAGTCTTTTTAAGGAAACAAAGAGAAAAAAAAAAAAAACAGAAAAAAAGTTAGAAAATTGAACAGATAAAACAATTCGAACTAAAAAAATATATTATGTATAGAATATGAAATATATCTATGGAATCTAACTAGAACAGCAAATGACTGTGCCTACTTAGCTGCAAGTTCTTGCTTGTATTGCAGCAAAGAAGCACTCATGCCAATGTGTAGGGGGCTTGAAATATCGACATTTTCTGTCTTCCCTTTTAGTTTGCGTTTCATTGTATCGTTTGGGTATTATTTCTTACGCGAGGCTTTTGCTACATACAACGATTTCTTTTTGCTAATTTTTTTTCAATCTATATTATGATGACAACTTTCAGGTCTTGGGACCAAAGCCGTAAAATGTCAATCCGTTTTAGTCGTGGAAATTAAATAGATGAAGCTCTGAGTACTAAACATAAATAAGGCACCGAAAAAGACAGTGAACGGCACAAAATGGCCGTTGTCGTTGTCGCGATGTGGGTTACATGGGGATATTTCGACTGACACTCTTTCGAGGTCCGCTCCCACAATCGACGAACACACAAAAATAAATACTTGCACTCTAAAAACTAAATAAATCAATTGCTTTCAATTTTAGCAGAACTGTAGGGCAGTTTAATTACAGGAATTAATGTAACAAATATAATTATAAATATATATATCAATTCAAAGGCAACTGAATCTAACTAATGGAACTACAGCTTTTATAAAGACTAACGAATTCAATCTAACTACTTGCAGGTCATATGAGTTATATGGCAAATAGAATCCGCGCACGTGGCGACGGATCTAACAGTTTAAATTCTATTAATTCAATGAGACATGTTAGGATATGGACATTTCCTCTAGACACGCCATAGAGAATGCTTGTACAACCATGCGTTGTCTGGCGGTAGCTCTGAAACTGTCTTCAAAAGTAAGTAGAACGGTTCACTTTCATCATTACAAATTAGTATGGACTCTCACCATGCGGCCCTCACTGGGAGTGAGAGCGCTGGATGTAAACGCTGTGGGTTTATATCAAACCAAGTAGCTTAGGCTCTGGAGCTTTAAATCAGGCCCCTCACAATGGACTGCTCAACTGTGTCTCTATGTCTCTCATCTGGCTGAGGACTATCGCCGACCACCTCGTAAATGGATTGTCTACATGTGGCCCAGAACTAAGTTCTGTATGGCCTTAAATACTGGACTGCATCTGCAGCTTACCGTCTAATTCCTGGATTGTGATTGGTGCAACCACTTCTAGCTCAGCTGCCGAACTGAGTTATTTTAAGTAACAGCCCTACGCAACGACCTTGGGTCGACATCAAAGGTCGAATTACTTCAATACAATATAATATAAATTTTATAGCAATAAATTCTTAACATGTTCAAAACCCCGAGCTTTTACTCTGGATCACGGTTTTTCTGTACGTCAACAGACGTCTCAATAACATTTAATTCCTACTCACCCCTTCCCTCTTTACTAAACCTAGTTCAAAACACGAGATACAACAAGTGCTCAGTCATGCACACCTACGCTGTCCGTCTATCCTTCCCCACATCTTCTGTCTATCTATTATAAAAAAAACTGTTCAAAACAACTTGTTTACGAGACCAAGTTATGCTGGCTCGCACAATAATTACGTTTGTAAAAATTACTCACTGCTCTCTCACAAAAATTTAGTCAGTGGAAACATTTATGAATTAAATCTGTTCTTGACAGTCGTGCTAACGCGATGCAGAACTCAAAGTCAAATGCGCGACACCCGCGAAAAATCTGTTGTTGGTTGTTGTAGTTTTTCGTTTTTTTTGTTTTTTTCCATAGCATTTCTAATACTGTAGATTCAATCACAAATAACTGACGTTGTCATTTCAAATTTTGCAAATTTTTGTGTAAACTGTCCTTCAATTGTGTGAGAAATTGTTAGTGAATGGTGCGAGGAACTGAATATAGTTTTATGATTGGTTCACACAACGAAAAGAACGGTTTCTGAATGCAAACACTAACAAAAGAAATTCTTACTAAAACTAAAGATGGAGTATTGCATACAGAAGCACGCTACTATCATATCGAGACTGCTCAAGGCACGTGGGCCTAGTGACACTATACATGGAGGGCTCAGCTGCCATTACAATATGGCAAAACATCGACAGAGATCACCGCCGGGGAGAGATGCGGGTGTACCCACAGACTAATAAATTAACCAGACTGGAAACACGAGCTTCGGGCTGTGTCGTTTTTTACGGAATTTCCCGAGCGGCGGCCGTATAATCAACATGGCCGCCGCTCGGGAAATTCCGATTCTAGTTCTATCTGCAGTAGAAATTTCTTTTTATTTGTCAAGATTGGTTGTACATGTATTAATTTCTTCGTGCGGAACCAAACTTCAGCGTTCAGTAGGCGCGTCAAAATGGTGGTCATTCAAAATTGTAGCTATGCTTAAGCGTCGGTCGCTACCTTAAACCTAATATGGCGCATGGTTCATGACCTTTCGCTGTTTTGTGACGTCACACAATGGGATCATCCAGTCTGGGTATTTTATTAGTCTGTGGGTGTACCCAATTAAAGGTTACCGTGTAAGTATTGTACGTAATATAACGAAGTCAAGAGAAGTTCAACCCTGCTTGTTGGTCAGGCGCATGGGAAAGAAAGAATCTAAAAATATAATATACTTAATAAAGTAAAGGAGAAAGAGAACAGGGTCAGGCGAAGGACAGGCAACAACGAAAAAAAAAAAAAAGGAAACTCTTAATTCAATACATTTATTACCATTATTTTTACACAAGCGGAAGAATTGTGACTCTAGTGAAATATGGGAAAAAAAATGAAAATAACCAAGTGAAACGGACCAGAACAAAAGGACAAAAAGGAAAGGAAACAGACATTGGTAGATGGGCGAAGACAGGTTACGGTAAGGGAGAGATGAGAAAAAAAAAAAATACCGACGGAAACCTGAAAGGCAATACATACATACATACATACATACATACATACATACATACATACATACATACATACATACATACATACATACATTCATACATACATACATACATACATAAATACATACATACATTCATACATACATACATTCATACATACATACATACATACATACATACATACATACATACATACATTCATACATACATACATACATACATACATACATACATACATACATACACACATACATACATACATACATACATACATACATACATACATACATACATACATACATACATACATACATACATACATACATACATACATACATACATACATACACACATACATACATACAGAAACAGGTTTAAATTCTGGTGATTTGGTGAAAGAAGAAAATTGTTAAGTACAAGAAAAAAAGAATCAGTCCTTCCTTCCAACCCCCCAACCCCCCCCCCCCCCGCCCCCCAAAATCAGGTCTGACTATTGCTAATTTGACCCAGATTAATTCCTTTATTTCTTCCTGTTCATTGAAGAGGACAAGTTTTGTTTGTTGCTAATTAGAAATAAAAATGTAAATCGAATGGCTATCCCCGTACGGAGCGTTACGTGGACGAGTTCGCTCAACGTGAGACGAGGGTTAAACACGTAAATGATTTTTTTTTTTTTTTTTAATTAGCCTGACCAGACAGCTTCATCTCTCTGTTTCTTTGGGGTAACTCAATTCTATCCTGTATTTTAAAAAAAAATGACTGGGAATGAAATGTATGCGAGAAACTGAAAGGGGCAGCGGTATGAAAAAAAAAAAAAAGTAGTATGAGTGAAAGTCTGACAAAAATCCGAGAGGTGAAGAAATACAACACAAGAACAGGATGTGGGGCATGATAGTGTGGGTGAAAGACAATAGGTAAGCAGGGAGCAGATAGGAAGGAATGCGTCAAAGACAAGAGTAGAACAAAAATGGTGTATACGCAGAATCTCACTGCCTGATCATAGCCAGCATTTTTTTTTTTTTGCTTATAATTTTTTTTATGATCTATATTTCCTTTCTTTCACTATGTGTATGGCTATATTATGTTCCAGAGGCCAAAGGCTTGTGTGTTTTTAAATTATTGTTTGTTTTTTCCTCCTCCCCACCCACCACCCACCCCCCACCCCCTCCTCTTTCTTCACACCTATCCTCCTCTTTATTCACCTCTGTCATCCGACCCTCTTCATCCCTATCGGCTCTCCCTCTTCAGTCCTATTCTCCTTCCCTCTGCACCTCCCCTACCCCCCCCTCCCCCTTCCCGCCATGCCCAAACATCATGGCTCGGAAGAGTAAAGGAAAACTTCCATACAATACACCTCATACTCAAGGTCACTCGACACACGTGCTAAGTGTTTGTATTGGCATGTCACGGTCATCTTGATAATGCAGCCTCTGACCGCTGTGACGTCAGCGTAGATTCCGAGTTGCCATGGTAACCAAAGCGTACTATGTCAGGCATGCTGCGGCCTCTCCCAGAATATATCTATCTATATCAATATCATACCTGAAAATTGGGACATGTCGATGTATAACTGTAGCGGACTCGAGCACGATAAATCTTACAAATTCTTTGTACCAAAGACCTAGCGTATATCTAGATCTAGGTCTAGATCAGTCATGTCAAACTGAAATGTGCTTGTGGGCCACAATGTTAATACATCTTATCATAGAAACCACATCATTTTGATTTAGCTACACATTCTTATATGTGGGTCACATTATTTATTCAGAAGAATACAACTTAACATACAACACTATATACCTGTCACAAGGTAACATGCTATTATTCATCATGAAAAAAAAATAGAGAGAGAAAATCTATTAACATTTATTATAATTATTGTCCTGGTGCTCTTTCAAGCAGTCGAAGTGATTTTGCAATGTTTTGTAATGTAAGGGTTTACTGATAACCAAATGAACATCCAAGCATTTAATATTATATTATAAATAATAAAACTGGACTTGTACAAGGCCGGACTTGAGTTTATAAGGGCCGCATGTGGCCCGCAGGCCGACCTTTGACATGCTTGATCTAGATCATATCAATAGCGGCACTACGATTCCACCCAAAGACCAATACCATAGAACCTATGATTACATCACAACTCCTTGCAGAATGCATGTGACAACGCTGATTTTCGTCCCAGCGATGTGTAAAGAGGTGTGAAGAATGAAATTTCCAGTCATATTTGTCTACTCTACACGATTAAAATGTGTCTTCTTCTTCTCCTTCTGCGTTCTTCGTGTCAGACTGTCTATATCAGGAGGCTGGCAGCCTTTATGAAGGACGCTGTGCTCCTGAGATCCTCTGCTGTCCCATATAGCTCAGTGAGGACCATCTGTCTTCGTTATGTTGTCTGTATAGGGGGCATTGTTGGATGACATGTTCTGCATTCTCTGCGGAATTTCCATATGGGCATGTCTCAGTTTCTCCAACCCTGAATTTTTTGTCAAGATGCTGCCGGGGTCTGCTATGTCCAGTTCTTAACCTAAAGATTACAGTTTGCTCCTTTCTACTGAGCAAGTGTATCGGATCATCTGTTAAACGGCGTGGGTGACTTTGTTTCCTCTTGGATTTCAAGGCTGACTTAATGTGACTTTTGACCTCTGAGAATGTTATGTTTTCTCTGACTTGAGGGGGGTTTGCGCCTTTTTTTTGCCAGAGTGTCTAAAAACATCGGAAATAACCATTTTTAAAAACTGAATTTTGTACAGAACGGAAATATCCAGGCATCTTACTATCAAAATCTGAGGCAGTGCATTAACTTTCATAAGTTTGACACATGATCATGCTCCATTATAGTATGATGATACTACGACAGGACTATGTATATAAAAATCGTGCCTGTATGGAATCATTATTGCATGCATTTTACGGCCGTAGACGATATTATTTTATATAGGTAGAATGCGCATATCCACCATCTTGTCTGTCCGGACCCACTTAAGGCGTCGCGAACCAATCGGCGGAGTTTTAAAAAGGTTCACTACTGTAAACAATGGCACGTGTGTACACGCACATGGGAGACGTTCGGTCAATTCTTTCACTCCTTTCTCTTGTTTACACGGATGGTAGGGAATCTGACCAGCTTGGATACATCCTTTCCACCCCTGTCACAACGGTCAACTGCAATGCAACCAGCAGGCATTTTAACCGCTTAGACACATCTCGAAGTTACACTCATCAGCTGATCCACCGGCCATCTTGTTTGGCGGAAGTACAAAACAAAAACTCTGTGACGTCATGCGCATTCTACCTATATACTGAAAGCCTCAGAATCCTGTGTCTCGGATAAACAGTTAAATATTGTACTCCACAGGAATCAAAAATTTAAAAAAATATATATAATAATAAAATCCTTCATGTGGCCACAGATTGGCAGAGAGAAAAGAAGGAAAAAATGCGAGCACATTCAGAGACCTGAGCTCTTGTTTGTTCCAGCTCTATTTTTTTCATAACTGAGAAATTCAAAAATAAACCCGGCCGGTGCAGGCATGTTGGAAGTTTGGGATTTTTCTCATATTTTCGTATCCCTGATCCTATTGGGGGGGGGGGGGTAGGATCGAGTACCTAGTCTTCTCGGATAAGGACGAAAAAAATCGGAGGGCCCGTGTGCACGTTGCGCACGTTAAAGATACCTTGGCAGTTGGAAATCGAAAAGAGCAGGCCGAACAGGTCGCTGCCCGGGCAAAATTAAATAAAATGCATCCCTACCATTATCTCCCCTCCTGCCTCATCTCCCCCCCCCCCCCCAAAAAAAGAACCCGCCGACCGGCGCTGCACTGTGGTGACGACGTGCCTGCTCCAGTTGTAACTGGGCTGCAATGGCACAAAGGCAAACTTCCCAAATGGGATTAAAGAGTTATACAAATACAAATACAAACTGCAAATACAAATACAAATGTTTGCGGCTTTAGTATTATGAATCCCGGAACTGTGAAAAGCTTGGTAAGTGCCACAACGTATTTTAAACAAGTGTCAAAGTGTGCATTTGTTATGACTCTTCTACACATTAAAACATGTCCATTTTTTTTTCTTCAGAAAACGGAGATAGAACAAACAAGAATTAAAGTGGCGACTGGTTCATTGGTGTGACTGGGCCAGAGATAGGATGAACATTGAACTCCCATGAACAGAAATCCCAGCGACAGTAGAATATGGACTACCTTCTGTCGTTCACTTGTCGCATAACACGTCCTGCACCGCGTTGCACTAAGTGCGAACTCGGTACACGCACTAGTGTTCGGAATGCAGTCAAGTCAGCTGTAATTTGCGAGTATTCTCAGTCAGGCGAAACTACCATGGCTGGCGTTATCCACCATATGTATATAATTAATTTATCCCTGTTATCGACCAATAAAGTGTCAAAGAAAGAACCCATAGGTTCACAAGGTCAAATGTGGGTCATACTGACCGCCCCAATAGCAAGTTACTAAATGTAACCGTTTTGGTCAGATTTGGCCGTCATTATCATGGAGTCATGTTTAGCTCATGAGAAACTTCAAACCTACGCTAAAATATGCGACTTTCTAGCCTTCCTATGAGCTGCAGGCGTGTCCTGTTCTTCGAAATCCAGTTTAGTATTCATATATTGTATCTTTGTGGGGCTTTTCTATAGCCAAGACACAGCGGCTTCGGTTTCGTTTCGCTTCCGCGCTCTCTTTCGGCCGTTTTGCAGTATGACGTCAAACTCGTCGTGTCGAAAAGGAAAGAAGATGTCAAGAAACGTTCACAGCGCCTTTTAGGGTGCATAGTGTTTCCGCTTTCGTATCGTTTCATCTTTTCGTTGAAACTGGCGTCTTTCGTCAAAACTTCCCGAAAGCGAGCCGAACGCCGTACGAAAGGAAAGCCACTAAATGTGAGTGTGCATGAGAAAACCCACAATAAGTCGGCAACATGACATTTTGAGTCCTGTACATATAATAAAAGACAAGACATTTCTGATAAATTGAAGTCAGTGACCCCCCCCCCCCCCCAAACAAGATTTTGGCAAAACGGCATTTAATTCTATAAGAGGCAATGGCTAATTGACCAAGTAATATTGGAGTGATTGGTGTTAGGAGACCGTAGTCTAATAACTAATCCGTTATAGAGATCATAGTAAGTAGTGTTCACTGCTCATCTACAGTTTACCCTGTAACATGCCAAGGCCCCCTAAACAACAGCCAAGTTGGAAGTTTGTGTCGGACCCATATTTTCACTTCAAAGCCGTTTTTCTCAAAATCAGCTCTACTGACATTGTGGGTTTTCTCATGCACACTCACCTATGTCTTACGGTGGCTATTTGCCGTGAGCAACTGTAATAGAGGCGAGTTATCTGTAGTACTACTAAAGTGTATCTGTGAGTGTGCCAACATTAATTTGCAAGTAAGAGTCCAGTAGATGGACATGGAATAATGTTCCTATTTATTTCCTCCTCGGCATCTGCTGTTAATCAGTGCATCTCGGGATAACTCAGCGTTTGGCGCTGTCGTTACTCTTGGCTGCTCTTAGCGGGTTTGCTGCGGGAGAGATGTGTGTGTGTGTGTACAAGTGTGGGTGTGTGTACAAGTGTGTTTTTGTATGTATTTGTGTATGTGCTGAGGAGGAGGGGGTGCCAAGAACACGGAGTGGGGGGAGAGTGGCCAAGGTCGCTGGCTGCGTGATTAGAGAATTCTACACTAGAAATAAGTAGGATGATAAGAGAGTTCACTTCCCATGTTCTATAGGGTTAAAAAGTGATGCCTAGCCAAAGCGTGGTAAAATGTGACCGTAAAAACGTGAGAATTGGAGGGGGGGGGGGGTGATTGGGGGAGGGGGAAGAGGGTCGCTGGTTGTGTGCTTGGATGTCTATGCTAGAAATGCTTACTATGACAAGAGAGTTCACAGCCCATGTTGTATAGAGTTAAAAAGTAACGCCAGCCAAAGCGCGGTAAATTCATGTAATCATAAAAACGTGAGAACAAGAGAAAGGGAGAGAGACGGAGCGGGGGGGGGGGGAGGGGGGATGACCAAGATCGCTGGCCATGTGATCATAGAACTCTATACTATTACTAGAAATACGTATGATGGCAGGAGGGTTCACTGGCCATGTTGTATAGAGTTAAAAAGTGACGCCAGCCAAAGCGCGGTAAATTCTTGTAATCATAAAAACGTGGGAATAAGAGAGGGGGAGGGGGGGGGGGTGACCAAGGTCGCTAGCCATGCGATGAGAGAACTCTACATCTAATACACGAATGATGACAAAATGGTTCTTTTCCTATGTAATACAGGGTTAAAAAGTGATGTCAGCCAAAGCGCGGTAAAACTTCATCATGTGGCCCAAATCACTTGGCAATAAAAGAGAGTGGCAGACAGAGAGAAGGACAGAGAGGGACAGGCAGAGGGAGAGAGTGAGAGAGGGAAGGAGAGAGAGAGAGGGGGAAGGAGAGAGAGAGGGGAGAGATGGGGAAGAAAAAAGAGGAAGAGAGAGGCAGGAGAAGAGAGAGAGAAAGAGGGGAAGAGACAGAAAGAGAGAGAAAAAAAAAGAGAAAGAGACAGAAAGAGGGAGACAGAAAGAGAGAGAGAGAAAAAGAAGGAGAGAGAGAAAGAAAAGGAGAGAGAAACGGGAAAGACAGAAAGAGAGAGAAAGAGGGAGAGATAGAAAAAGGAGAGACAGAAAGACAGAGAGAGAGAGGGAGAGACAGAAAGAGAGAGAGAGGGAGAGACTGAAAGAGAGAGAGAGGGAGAGACAGAAAGAGGGAGAGACAGAAAGAGAGAGAAAGAACGAGCGGGGGAGACAGAAGGAGAGAGAGGGAGATAGACAGAGAGGGGGAGAGAAAGAAAGAGAGTGAAGAAAGGTTCTTCTTTTGCCCCAAAAAGAAATTAGCTCACCAAAGACCCAACAGTTTCTGTCTCATGTGAACCCGTCACAGGACACTGCGCTAATGCCCTAACACACCGGAGTATGTAAACAAATAAACAAAAGAACCAACGAATCCCAGACACATTCGATATAATTTCACACATCGGTAGGCTCGCCGGAGATGAGGAGGCGCTGTCCAAGCAAGAATAAACTAGCTGGTACAGACAGACAGACAGACAGACAAAATGATGAACAAATGAAGACAATTAGACCGGTTTCGCTGTGAGATAAGTCTGCGTCTGTCTTGTCTTACTGAGCGAGGTCTTGCTTTGTTCTGTCTCCATGTTCTGAAAATCTGGAGATCTTTTAGTATGTAGAAGAGGTATAACAAATGCACACTTTGACACTTGTTTAGCTCATTCTCTACAGCAGGGGTACTCAACCAGTCGATTGCGATCTACCGGTCGATCTTCAAGTGCTTGGCAGTCGATCGCGGGATGAATGTAGGACACACCCGCGAAGTATATAGATTATCTGTTATATATTTCAGTAACTTTCAACCTTTGGCATGACTAACTGACCAAACTATACACTCTTCAGGCCTTAAATTTGGCAGGAAGGTGGCAATTGAGATAAGGAAGATGATGGCTATAATTAAAAGTTATTTAATTCAAGCACGTATTTTTAAAAAAATAACAATGTTTATTGCTATGTAACATCTGTATTTTTGCATGTTTGTTTCGTAATATACCGTACCGTGCATGTCCTAAAAAGTAACCATATCAAGCGTTCAGTTTGGTGCGTAGTGTTCTGGTGCGCATGAGTTCTGAAGCAAGACTGTAGTTTATTACTTTTATTATATGAGAGAGAGGGGGGGGGGGGAGCACATGATTGTTTATTCCGGGCAATGCCCGGTAGGTCACCTAGTATAATATAGGTCGTTTTTCTTGGATGTAGCGGGTTTGTGTTAGTTTTTTCTTCTTTTGTCCTTGTGAATGTGGCGGATTGAAAATGAAACATGTGGAAGGACGGCAAAAGTTTACCTGGCAACACTGAAACCGCCATTGTTTCAGGGCTTGGCCAGACTGGTAGATCTCCAGAGGCTGGGAAATGTAAAAGTAGATCCTATGTCAATAAAGGTTGAGCACCCCTGTTCTACAGTAACTTTAGTGGGTATGGACGGGAAATCTAAACACTGGCCAGTTTGAAATTTAGACGTACATCAAAGATGTTTTTTTATCTCTCAGTATAAACACAAGACATCGTACATTAGACATTGAAGTCAAGGAAAATCGGTTCATTGAACCAGGATGGGATTCGATATATTGACAAGTTAGCTTGAATATTAGTGTTGGAAAATCGGTGTCAATCGAGCCGAATATTCGGCTTTCTGTAGAGAAGCAAAATCTGCGAGCCGAATATTCGGCTTTCTGTAGAGAAGCTGAAATCTGCGGGCCGAATATTCGGCTTACCGTAGAGTGGCACTTATCAAGCTGTTTCACAGTTCCGATTTATTGTAACTCCATATACCATACTATTAAGACCGCAAACGTTTAGCATCGAATTTCTCAGTGGTGCAAAAAGTGGAGTTGGAACAAATAAGAATTAAGGTCGCGATTTGCAGACTCAAGACAGTTTTGTCGAGCTCGAACTAGCGTAGTGGTTAGCATCTTCGCCTGTCACTCGGGTGACCGCGGTTCGATTCTCAGGCGCGAGTAGTTTATTTTTTAATAAGTCTTTTGGATTAGGAATCAATCTGTTAAAATTTTTTTTTCTTAATCCAAAACCAATAATAGTTAGGGAATAAATCCAGTTGGGTTTTTCTTTGTGCGTGTGTGTGTGTGTAATTAGTCAACACCAACACTGGCAGATAAACCGGGCCAATATTGTTGGCGGATAAACCTGGGTAGTATCCGCCGATAATGTTGGCGGATAATGGCAGCCTACAAATATTATCATCTTCATAATCATCAATGCATAGTGAATGGGTTTATTTCCGATATTTTGTTATGACGCCAGCTATGGACCCTTTTCATTTACCGCCCTCCATATCACGTGATTTGCAAACAAAATGGCGGCGTGCCCCACTTGCAGTGCGGAAGCGGTGGACAACGGTCGAACGATGCCATCCTCTTGTTGGGCACCCAACTGTACAAACCCGTTACGCGCTGGTTCTGGCATAAAAATGCATCTTTGCTTAGACTGTGCACATATTCAGATGCCATCACTAAGGCAAGTGGAGGTTTTTGCCCTACACGGTGCTTTTCGAAGCCGTGCGGTTCCCCGCAAACAACCGTAACGCGGAAGTGAAAAGGGCCTATAACGCGGAAATTTCATTTCACCAGGAACTTCAGTAACAGACAAACACGGGTAATGATTGTGAAGCCAGTGCAGAGCTCCTGACAGATATATCTGGTTGTTCAGGGTTAACCTATCCACTGTTTCAACATGACGTATATGAAAGACTTAGGTGTGAGGGCATTCATAAAATGTGATCAGTTTTCTCAAATTTATAGTTACATCGTAAGGGCAGAGCGTGGAAGACGGCG